>NW_026495683.1:0-20394 GCF_026875155.1 Cherax quadricarinatus | reverse complement strand
ACTCTTTTGACTTCTTGACAATAATATTTACTCCAAAATTAAACCCTTTGCACTTCCCCTGCCTTTCTACCTCAATATCTTGCTGCCCTATACTCTCACCATCCACTGCCCCCCGCTGTTCTCCATAACCTATTACTCATCCACCTCCCTTTTGCCACCTGATAGCCTCGCTTCCTTCCTGCCCTGCCAGCGCTGTATAACCCTTGTGGCTTAGCACTTCTTTTTGATTATTATATACACAATCTCGTATATTTGCCTTGTTTCTTTTTAATTGTTTTGAACTGATGCTTCATTAAGGCCATAGGCCCTCACGATATCCACACATGAGCCACTCAACACTTTCAGGGTTGGTGCCGTACTAGTACGGCTTGCACACCAGGGTTGGTGCCATACTAGTACGCATAATTCTAGCGCCTTCAAATTTAGCGAGAAAGCTGGTAGGCCTACATATGAAAGAATGGGTCTGTGGTCAGTGTGCACAGTATAAAAAAAACTCCTACAGCACACGGTGCATAACAAGAAAAATAAAATCTGACCGCATTTTTGCTTTAAAACAGCGACTTTGCATTTGTATTTTTGTATGCTATTTATGGTTGTATTCTAGTTTTCCTTGTCTCATTTTATAAAAATGGAAAACATATTACAGAAATTGAGACTATTTTGATTGGTTTCACAATGAAAAGTACCTTAAAAATTGAGGTCAAAGTAGCAGAAATGTTCAATTTTTGCCAAAGTTCAAAAGTAAACAAATCATGGCCACATGTCCAATACACGTCAGCTGGCGAGTCTAATGTTTTTTTCACGGGTGCGCTGATATTATTTATACCATTCTCCACTAATGCAGTAGTCTGCATAACAGTAAATCTTATGTTTTTTTGTGAGAATAAAAATTCAAAGTGGAAAGCAAAACAAATGTAAGAGAGGCCTGGGGACATGACTAATGAACAGGAAAAATGTTATTTAGTGCCAGGAATGTCTCTTGTTTATTCTGGACTCTCTTTGAAATTGGCATCTTTTGAAATTTGTGAAAAATATTGGCAAAATTGCCAGTTTGATTCTCTTTATTGGATAGTCGAAATCAGTAAATGGTGGTTTCTTGTACTCGTCCAATAGAAAAAATGGAGTTCTAGCAAAATAGTTGATTTTTGTCGACTGGTACATTGGAATTGGGCCGAAAATAGGCTCAAAGTGGGCGAAATCGCCGATGCGTGAACACCGTTGAGATTGCTAACTTCGTGAGAGCATAATTCTGTGAGTTTTCCATCAAATTTCATACTTTTGGTGTCATTATGATCAGAAAAAGATTCTCTTATTTCACAAGATTTCCCCCCCCCCCCCCCCCCGAAAAAAAAGCAGACCCTGAAAACAAGTTTAGGAAAGGGCCTGCCGACCCTGAAAGGTTTAAGCTTGTCTAATACAGTGGTCCCTCATTGTTTCGTTAATTAATCCATTCCTGGAGCCGTTTACTATAAACGAAATTTACGATTTACGAATCAATTTTCCCCGTAAGAAATAATGTAAATACAATTAATCCGTTCCTGACACCCAGAAGTATTAAAACAAAAATTTTTAACATGAAATATACGTGTACATAAACAATACAATGGGAAATGATGAAGGAAACATTAACAGCATAACACTTTCATTTATTGGAGAGAGAGTGGATTGTTTATAGTTTGGAAGGGGAATCCCCTTCCATCAACACCTCAGGTACCATTTGCTTTTCTGGGGTTGCTTCTCTTCTCTTTCTTAATGCCACTAGGACCACCTTGTCACTGGAGTCCTGTCTCGCAAAATAACTGTGGAGAGCTCTGTTTCTGGCGTCTCTTTAACACTTCCCTAAAATGGCCCAAGACTTTGTCACTGTACATGTTGCCAACCTGGCTTGCAACAACCTTGTTAGGGTGATGTTTCTCCATAAAGCTTTCCATCTTACCCCACATAGTAAAAATCTCTCTAATTTCTGAAGAAGGCACCTTCTTCCATCTCTCTTCCTCCTCCTCTGCAGCAAGATTGAGCTGCAATGTGTTGCTCTTCCTGCTGAAGCTCTTGCAGCTCCTCAGTGGTGAGCTCTTCATTGTGGTCTTCCACATCCTCCAAACTCACATCCAACCCCATGGAACTCCCCAGTGCCACAATTGATTTTACAACAGACATAGGCTCATTAGGGTCAGTCCCAAATCCTTCAAAATCTTTCTTGACACAATCTGGCCACAATTTTCTCCAGGCAGAGTTCAAAGTCCTGGTAGTCACTCCCTCCCAAGCCATACCTATAAGGGTTATGCAGTGGAGGATGCTGAAGTGTTCTCTCCAAAATTCCTTAGGTCAAGTGAGTGTCTGTGGTCACAGTCAAGCACCTGTGAAACATTGCTTTTGTGTAGAGTTTTTTAAAGTTTGCAATAACCTGCTGGTCCATGGGTTGGAGGAGAGGAGTGGTATTCGGGGGCAAGAACTTTACTGTGATGAACCCAAACTCCTCGAAAATTAGGTCAATCCAAGTTTGGAGGAGATGAGCAGGTGCATTGTCCATTACTAGCACGCACTTGAGATCCAATTTCTTTTCCAGGAGATACTCCTTCACACTAGAGCCAAACACTTCATTGAACCACTCGAAACGAAAATTTCCCTCGTGACCCATGCCTTACTATATAGATTTCCAAAACACACACAATTTACTCTTCATAACATTGTTTTTCCTGAACACTCGGGGATTTTCAGAATGGTACACTAGTAGCGGCTTCACTTTGAAATCCCCACTAGCATTAGCGCAGAACATTAGCGTCAGCCTGTCTTTCATAGGCTTATGTCCTGGCATTGCCTTTTCCTCTTGTGTAAATGAAGGTCCTCTTTGGCATTTTCTTCCAAAAGAGGCCTGTTTTGTCACAATTGAACACTTGTTCAGGTTTCAGTCCTTCAGCCTCTATGTACTCCTGGAATTCATGCACATATTTTTCAGCCGCCTTGTGGTCCGAACTGGCAGCTTCACCATGCCTTACCACACTGTGTATTCCAGTACGGTTCTTAAGTCTCTCAAACCAGCCTTTGCTGGCCTTAAATCCACTCACTTCACCACTATTTGCAGGCAATTTCTTTACCAAATCTTCATGCAAACTGCCTAGCCTTTTCACAAATAAAACGAAGTCATAAGAGTATCTCCTGCTAATTGTTTTTTCATTTATCCACACCAATATAACTTCTCAACCTCTTCCAGTACTGGTGATCTCATTTTTGTCAGCATAGTTACTCCCTTTGCAACAACAGCATCCTTTATTTCATTTTTCTTGGCCACTATGGAACATAAGGTTGTGTAGGGTTTCTTATACATCCTGGACAGTTCGGCTACACTTGTACCACTTTCATATTGTTCAATGATGGTTTTTCTTAACCCTTTCAGGGTCCAAGGCCAAAATCTGAAGTGGTGCTCCAGTGTCCAAGAATTTAAAAAAAAAAAAAAAAATTTATTTTTTCTATGAAATGGTAGAGATCTTTTTGTGAATGTAATGAAACAAAAAGTATGAAATTTGATGGAAAATATGACGAAATTATGCTCTCGTGAATTTTGATGTGTCAGCGATATTTACGAATCGGCGATTTTGCCGACTTTGACTCCCATTTTAGGCCAATTACATTGTTCCAGTCGACCAAATTCTTAGCTATTTCACTAGCATTACTTCTATTCTATCGATTGAGCACAAGAAATCGCCAGTCAACTGTTTCAACTATAAAATAGTGACGGGAAATTGGTAATTTGGCCAATTTAACACAAAGTTCAAAAATATTCCAATTTCAAAATGGGGTCCAGAATAAACAATGTAGGTATTCCTGGCACTAAACTTAACATTTCCTCTGTTCATTAATTATGTTTTGAGGCTATACAAATAAATTCCATTTTGATTTTTTATTCGCATAATGAATTTTTATTCACAAAAAAATAGAAGATTTACTGTTATGCAATATTGTAATAATTGTATAAATATCATCACCACATTTGTGAATGCATATTAGACCCACCAGCTGGCGTGTATTAGACGTGTGAGGTCGTTTGTTTACTCTTGAACATCGGCAAAAATTTGACATTTCCGCCACTTTGAGCTCGGTTTCAAGCCATTTCCAGTGCTAAAACCAATCAAAATTATCTCTATTTCTGTAATATGTCTTCCATTCTATCGAATGAGACCAAGAAATCACAAATACAACTATAAAAAACATACGAAAAAACGCTGCAAAGTCGCTGTTTTAATCGAAAATCACGGTCTTTTTTTTTCTCATTATACAGTTTGCTGCAGGATTTGTTTTATGTGGTGCACACATACCACATAGATGTATTCTCTAATATCTAGGCCCAAATTTACACTCACAGGTTATCAGAGTGAGCTGAGCTCATGACGTAGATCTACTACGGTTTGGACCCTGAACGTAAAGCCGTTTTGATCTATGGGACAGACCCTGAAAGGGTTAAATTCAATCATATTTCTCACCTTTACCACAGGCTTGGCACTAGGAGCTTTCTTTGGAGCCATGGTAGCTTATTTCAGTACTTGCAAGCACTAAAATAAATGGAAATATTATGAAATATTTTCGCTGGAGCACGCGAGGGGGCCTTCGCTCACTGGTAAACAATGCCAGACTGGCAGCCGCCCTGGCCCACGCTGTGCGTACGCGTCCCGGGCGAACTACGACTCGCGAGTCAACCTATGAAAAGCGAGTCCATGTTTACACGAAAATACCCCTATGATTGGCGAATTTTACAATTGCCGGGAACTACGAAAAAGCAGGGGACCACTGTTTTCGATTTTCGTCATAACTCCTAGACTTAAATGCTTGAACCTCTTTTGCCACTTTCAACAACACTTGTATGCCTGCTGGGTGCCATGATTGCTTGGCAGATTTAAGATATGGCAGTTAAAAGATCTTAACTCCTAGCAGAGGATGGTATATACTACACGCGTATGAACCGAAGACTGGGACGAGGGTGGCGGGGGATGGCGGTAGGTCTCCCCCGTTGACTCTGGTCTGGTGGTATAAACCTTGGTAATAAATACCGACAAGTTGGTTTAGAAAGACACGTAAGCAAACACTATGACATATTTATTAGTAAACGTTTTGGTCCTGGGACCTTGATCACTATTAACATGATGTAGAAGTGATCAAGGTCCCAGGACCAAAACGTTTTCTAATAAATGTGTGTTTGCTTACGTGTCTTTCTAAACCAACTCGGTGGTCTAACCCACAGCCAAGCAGTGTGCATTCCGCGGGCGACATGTACACCAAAATTTTTCCCCCCTCCCACGAACTGATCCATGTTAAGTTAATTTTACTAAGTGTTATACAAAAATATGCCGCAATTCTTCATAAGGTGTTAAATGACGGTCTACTGTACTTTAGAGATTTCCGCAATTTCAGTTTGCTTTGGCTAATAATAGTGTAACTTGGAATGACATGCAAACATGGTTTGGGTTGCAACAGATTGATAATTTTTTTGAGTGCGATATTGATTAATTGTATTAATTTGTCATTATAGTAGCTAATTTAGAAAGATTGGCAACCATGGCAAAGTGTGAGATTCACTTCGTCACCGGTTTCTCCAACATGCAAGTTATACTTTTCGTGTCAAACTTCACACAATTACTGTTAAATAGTATTCCAGTAGTCCTTTTATGAGCTAGTCCAAAATCAGTGACCAGATTTGTTCAAAATAAGTGATCCACTGACACAAATTCATCTGGATTCGTCCAAGAAATGAGGACCAAGGACTGGTTTCAAAAGCAGAGATTCTAGGGGCCCTTAATACCTAGTGGATTCCTTGAAAAAATAAAGTATACTCTGACCGGATTCATAAGCTGACAAGGTAATCACGCCTTATCGAACACCCAAACAGTAACTACTAGAGTGGTAAGATTGTCCCAAACACAAAGTACAAATACAATACAAATACAGATCTACACTTTAAGGAGGTTATCAGTAGAATATACAGTAAAACAACCAATAAAATCACATCATGAAATCCTTTGTAGTCTGCACCAAATGGGCTACTGCATGGATTAGGTGCAACTTCTGTGGGAAATGGGCCCACGCACCTTGTGCAGATATTCAGGAATCGTCTAAGAGATATTAAACCAGGAAGTGTTTCTGGGTTTTCCCAAATGAAATCAAACTGTGGAATAAAATCACATTGGTATTAAAAAATATCAAAATGACATTCATAGAAAACCTCACAGCATTCTATAACAGTTGGGAAAATTAAAAGTCTAGGCCAAATGGTGCTGTTGCCCCTGGTACAAATGCTGTCCTTGTAGATAGTAACTGTAAGAATGGAGAAATGAATGTTAGTTGCCTGGAGGGAGGCAGGAGCTCTAGTGGGGGAAACGGGTGTAGACAAGGACATGCAAAAACCAATGTTACAAACTAGCAATACCATGGGAGATAGTAAATAAGGGGATGCTCCAAGAAATAGTAAGGATAAATTACCAGAAATAACTGGTGAAGGCTCCTTTGTTAGTACTAGTGCTGAAGATAATGACAGGAAAACACCACACCCAGTAGGGAATAGTAAAAAAAAAAAAAAAAAAAAAAAAAAAAAGGCAAATTGAAACAGGTCTATTCAAATTCTGTGCACTTACATATCTGCAGGCATGGAATATCTGGAAAAAAACAAATGGGATGTGCAATTCTGAACACCCCAGAAAATGCCTTGCCCATATGAAAACAGGAAAATGCAACCCCCCCTTCCTGTAAGCTTTTCCACCCTGAAATGTCACTCTTCAGTTAGTCCCTTGATTGTCGCAACCCCCAATCCTGAGGTGTCTCCTGGTGTCGCAAAATTTAAAAAAAAATAAAAATATTTTTTCTTATGAAATGATAGAGAATCTTTTCCCAATTGTAATAACGCCAAAAAAAAACGAAATTTGATGGAAAACTGACGGAATTATGCTCTCGTGAAGTTAGTGACCTCGGCGATATTTACAAATCGGTGATTTCGCCCACTTTGAGCCCTATTTTCGGCTAATTCCGTTGTTCCAGTCGACCAAACTCGTAGCTATTTCTTTAGAAAACTCCGTTTTTTCTATCAATTGAGTACAAGAAACTGCCCATTTACCGATTTCAACTACCCAATAATGTGGTCAAAAATTTGCAATTTGGCCAATTTCACAAAAATTAAAAAATGACAATATCAAAACAAGGTCTAGAATGAATAATGCAGACATTCCTGGCCCTAAAAATAACATTTTCTTTGTTCATCAGTCATGTCTCCAGGCCCCTCTGATATTACTCTTGCTTCCTATTTGAATTTTTATTCAAACAAAAAATAGAAGACTTACTATTATGCAGACTACTGTAATAATTGTATAAATAACATCAACCCATTCATGACTGCATATTAGAATGGCTAATGGACATTTATTGGACAATGACATCATTTGTTTACTTTTGAACATCGGCAAAAATTCAAACATTTCCCCTACTTTGAGCTCCATTTCCAGGTTCTTTTTATAGTAAAATCAATCAAAATCACCTATTTCTGTAATATGTTTTCCATTCTATAAAATGAGACCAAGAAAACGAGAATACAACCATAAATATTATACGAAAATAGACCACAAAGTCGGCATTTTAATTAAAAAAAATGGTCTGACTTTTTTTTTCTCATTATGCACTGCGTGCTCCAGGATTTTTTTTTATATGGTGCACACTGACCACACAGACCCATTCTCTCACATGTGGGCCTACCAGCTTTCTCTTGCTTGATTTGAAGCCGCTAGAATTTGTGTATATATACGTCAAACATGGTACCTCATAAGACGTATATATACGGCCGCGACAGTCAAAGGTTAAGGAAAGGGTCCCTGTAACTTTTATTGCCAGGCACAACCCACCAAAAGGGGACAAAAAGATACAAAACACCAGCCCTTTGGGGAAAACCTGGGACCACAGCCATCAAATTTTTTTTTAGCACCAGAAAGGAAAAAAACGGAGGGATGACAAAATCGTAACCAATCCGATCTTTTTGGAGTGGAATCAGTCGATGGCCTCCACTAAAAAACAATTTTTAGTGCCGGGAAAAGACCCCCCCCCCCCATACCATAAACCCAAAGACATTATTTTTTCCAAACATAGGGGTCAAAACCCCTTGACGAAAACAAAAATACCTTTATTTGTGGACTGTTTACACGAACACAAGTTCGGGGGTTTTGAGACTTGCAAAAGGATCACTTGGAAATGAAAGTGGACCCCTGGGTTAAACCTTTCGATGAGAGAGTGACAGGCAAAAGGGGGCAGGGGGGTTGGGGGTGTATTTTGCGTTGTATGCTGAACGACTAAATGTTCAAATGATGTAGTTGAAGTTTTAGCAGTAAGGATCGAGAAGCAAAACCCGGTCATTGTTTATACAAGCTCGGATGCAAAATCCTAACAAACCCGTGCAGCTTTTTGAAAAAAGACCACTGTTGGAAATCTTTAAGCTCCTGACCCCCCAAATCTTGCTCCTGGGGGATTTCAATAAGGTACCTAAAAAGGGGAAATATAGCAAATAATTAGCGAATAATGCCAAGAGGGAGCTCAGATGGGAAAACTCGCACACAAACAAGCTCTTAAATCTCGGCACAAAATTCACTTAAGCCCGAATAAAAAAGCTACAAGATTGGGAAAACACTAGACCTATCTTTAAAAACAAAATTAACGATAGAAATGTACCTTAAAAAAAAAAAACTTGGATAAAAACATCGAGGTTCAAACTATGCCAGGGCCCCCCCAAAAAATGTGATCAGTCACGGGGACCCTCACCAAATCATCTTCATAAAAAAAAACATTAGGGGGGGCCAAGTAAACTGTCCTAAATGATATAAATGGGAAAATATCCTAAGAACATGGATCCCAACCAGTCTAGAACACATTAACCGTGGCACTCTGGTATGTCAAGGCATATTTCTTTAAAGGGAAAAAGGAGTTTTTAACTACAAAGAGGCACTCCTATACAGGTGAACAAAGAATAAGAGTGGTAAAAGGGGCCCAGATATTCAACATCTTACCAGAAATATCAAAACAGGCTGGAACAAGTGTGAAGTTTCAAAAGGAAACTGGCAAGTATCTTAAAAGGGTGGCAGATCAACCAGGCTGTGGTTCAATGGGGCACAGCAGGCCTCCAGCAGCAACACCCTGGTTGCCGGGCAAGCCCCAACAACCCGACCCTGGGGGGGCTCAGGTAGATAAACTTTAAAAATCTTAAAGGTTATCAGCAGGGTCAGAGAATTGCGACTCTAACTAAAGTAAAGGAATCTTACGGGAGTCAAAAAATGTGGGAAGTTTTGAAAGCCATAAATGAAATTGAAAGAACCCCAAAGTTTTCTTTTGTTTTTCCAAATCAAAGTTGAAACAACATCCAGTTTTGGGCCCCCTATTTAAACGAGGTGGCCCCTCAGGAGACAGGAAGGAAAGGTGAACTACTAGCCCCAGTATGACTCTTTTTTTTGTGACCCCTAACGAGATGGCAAAGCCAAACAAATTTTATGAAAGAGAAAATTGGAAACACAAACCTATCTGATATTTTTCTTTTGCCAAATGACTTCAGAAAGCGAAAAAATGACAGCCCATGCATCTCCCCCACCCCCCGACTTAGGAATCAGTTTTCACAAGGACTGCAAGAATAGACTGCACTGTAGGGGCTATCCGTGCTTTTAAACTCCTATGGAGGGGGAGCATGGACAAGGTCACCCCCAGTGTAAAAGAACACAGTCCACCCCAAAAGGGGTTTTGTAAAGATTAGCTAAAATACAGATTGATGTGCTAACATTTCATTAAAAAAAAATCTTTGAAAGGGTTTGAAAGCAATTTTGCCACCTACTAATACCCATCATTACAAACCCCGGGGCGCATGGTTTAAAGCGGGTTGCTCCTGTCTGCCCCAACACGGACCACTATGACAAGGCCGGGATGTCTAGAAGACACAGAATGCAGATGTAATATCACACTTTGCAAAAGCTTTTGACAATGTGACCATGGTGTTATCAAAAAAGCATGTACAGGAAAAGTTGGTGAGGGTCTATAATTTCCTAACCAATAGAAACGGGGTATAGTAAACAGTAAATTGAGGTGGCTATGGTGAAAAGCTTTTTCAAAGGCACAGATTGTTTCATTTTGTTCTCCTTTATCTGATACGGGATCAAGGCACGGCCGTTCTTCCTTTGCAAGCGCCAAATTTGCACGATGTCCTCCATTGAAAACCCGCAAACCCGGCGGACTAAACCCAAATCTTTAAGCGAGCTGCAAAAAAACAATATGAGTTCAATTATGAGAAATTTAAATTTACCCCAAATATGGAAAAAGAGGAAATTTAACAAATTCGGATATAAAACAAATTCCAACCACAAAAATACAGCGAAAAACTAATTTTTAAAAACCTGGAAGTGATGATGTCGGGGGATCTTGCCTTCAAAGCCCCTAAATTGTAAAATTGCATCTGCAAAAAGGCGGGATGGAAAATAGAACCTTAAAAAATAGGGATGCCAAGCCCATGAACTTTCGGGTCGCTTGTTCTACTGGGCTGCAATATTTTTGCTGCACACAAACAGCACTTTCGGGGCGGGTGAAATGTGACCTGAAAATTACAGAAACCTTTGTCCCACCCCTGAAAACCCCTAGTTTACGGGGAATGTTTAAGTTTTAAAACCTGTACTCCCTGGTACAGGTGGGAAGATGCATGTTTATATAATTTTTGAAAATCCTAGAGGGATTGTACCAAATTTGCCAGAAAGTCCCCCCTAGAAGCAAAAGACTGGGCAGATGAGCAACATTCCCCCCCCCCCCCAGTAAAAAAGCGGGATCCCATAGCTGATAAAAGGAACATAAGTGTCAGGGGCCTAAGACTGTTAACTTCCTCCAGAATCATAAGGGGGATTTCCAAAAAAACCCTGGCTGTCTCAAGAAGGCCGGGCAGGCATCTTTAAAATCAGTACCTGCCGCTGGGCTTGGTTGACATCGGGGTTTTGTGCGGCCAAAAGTAACAGCCGGGTTGACGGCCCCGATCACGATGCGGGTTTTGTCCAGACCCGGGGCCGGGGGGATTGACCCCCCCGGGAACCCTTTCAGGAATTTTCTAGGGGACAAGTGGGAAAAAGGGACCATCTAAATGGCACATTTTTAAAAATGGGTGAATAATTTATTTGAACAGTTATAGAGGGGAGGGGGGGTTTTACTTTTCTGCAAGTGTTAAATGCTCTCGAGTTTGAAAAGCAGTGATAAACCTTATTAATACATGGTAAAAGAGCAGACTTTCTTTTATGCATAAATTTTTAAATTAGACAGTGCAACTCTTGGGTATCTTTGAGGAAAAGTTTACCTACAGTGGGTTCACCCGTCCCAAAAAAAGGAGAATCGTGAAAAGGGAGGAGGGGAATGAGGGAATCAGTTAACCTTTAGTTGGGGGTCACCATCAATCTTGATAAAAAAAGCATATGAGCAGAGAAGTGGCTTGTATACATAGGGGGAGGGTGCAGCGTCGTAGGTGGTTTTCATTAGTCCTGTAAAGGGTCGTCCACAAGGGTTAGGCAAACGAAGAAAATTTCCCCAAATATTAAAATCCAAAAAGTTGCAGTGCTAACTTGCCTAACCCTTGGGGATGACCTCTTACACAGGCAATTGTGACACCCCTACGACTACGCACCTCTCCTGCCTACGGGATAAAGCCACTTCTCTGCTCATTGCTTTATTCTTCCAAAAATTGATGGACTGCCACATTGACTCGAGGTTGAGGAGATTTTCCTTTATCCTCCCGCTCTTTACTATTTTTCCTTTTATGGGCTGATGAAGCCCCCTTTTTTGGCAAAAGTTTCCTCGAGATGCCCAAGAGTGCCGTGTCTAATTTAACATGTCGGTTCTTAACCACTGTCTACATGTCAAATTGTTTGGTGTTGTAATTTTAAAAATTTCCGTGGTTGTAGCAATCTATCCACTGGAAAACATTCAGTACCGGGGTATTTTTCTCTAGCTTTTTTTCTTCTTGACCCTTTGGGTTTTTTTTTTTTTTTTTTTTTATAAGGCCATTCCCACCAAAAGGCAGGGGGGGCCCAAAAAAAAAAAACTTTTACCCTCATTACTCCATCATGTCTTTTCCGAAGGGTGCTTTACACTCAGTTTTTAAACTGCAAAATTAACACCCCCCCTTTAAGTGAGGCACTGTACTTCCCCTCTCCAGGGTCAGTCGGCCCCCGGGGTTTCCCCGAACCCCTTCAAAATGTTACTTTGCCACACTCAAAAAAACACATCAAGTATTAAAAACCATTTTTCTCCACCACTCCCCATCAAACACCTCCCCCATCCTGTGGAAGTCAAGCCCCCCGCACGCAAAACCCCCTTTACCCCTCCCCCCAACCCTTTCCTAGGCCGACCCCACCCCGCCGTCCTTCCATACAGATGATACACTTTGAGTCATTCCGTTTGGCTCCATTCTCTTACATGTCCAACCACCTAAAACACCCTTCCCACCCCTGGACAACAGTTTTGGTATCCCGCACCTCCCCCAAAATTCCAAAACATAAATTTTCTGCTTTTATATTCACACCACACTTTGCCCTCAGACATGACATCCCCAGCCCCCACCCTTCTCCTCGCGAAAACATTCTCCCCGCTTCACCCCTATAAGAGCTTTGTAAAACTATCTTCAACTTCCCCTCTTTGCCCCAAAGGGGACAAATTCTTTTGTCTCCCAACTCCTAAGTGCACCACTCCCCCTTTTTCCCCTCATCAATTCTATGATTCCCCTCATCTTTTTACCCATCCCTGACCGCCCACCCCAAATATCTGAATACATTCACCTCCCCCATACTCTCCCCCCCAAATCTGAACCCAATTTTCATCCCCTAATCTTTTTATCCTCAAAACCCTTTACTTTTTCCCTGTTTTCACTTTAAATTTTCTTCTTTTGCCCCCCAAAAAAAAATTTCACCCACCAATCTCTAAAAATTTCTTCAGAATCCCCCAAGGCACATTGTCATCAGCAAAGGGAACTGTGAAAACCCCCCCCTTTGTGTGATTTTTATTTTTTAACTCACGCCTCTTCCCAAGCCCCTTATTTTTCTTTAAAACCCCGTCTAAAAATTTTTTTTAAACAACCACAGTGACATCACACACCTTGTTAAGGCCTACTTTTACGGGGAAATAATTTCCCCTCTTTCCTACATACTCAAACTACCCTCACATCCTCGTAAAAACTCTTCATGTTTCAGAAACCTACCCCTACACCATACCTGCAACATCTGCATTTGCCCCCCATCCCCCCTGTCATAGCCTTTTTCCAAATCCATAAGCCACAAAGACCTCTTTGCCTTATCAAAACTGTTCACTGTATGTTTCACTGTAAAAAACCTGGCCACACACCCCCCTACCTTTCCCCAAAGCCTCCTTTATCGGTATCCCTTTTTTCCGTCTTTCTCTTTTTTCTTTCATAATAAATCACCAACACTTTACAGTTACCAAAGACTTATCTCCCTAAATTTTTTCACTTTTGTCCCCCTTTGCCTTTATACAAAGGAATTATGCTCTCTCTGCCAATCCCTAGGTACCTACCCTTTCCATAAATTTTTTAAAAAAATAAATTTCACCAACCACTCCCAAAACTATATCCCCCCCTGCTTTTTAAAAATTTCTATCTTTATCCCCTCAACCCGGGGGCCCCTTACCCCCTTTTATTTTCCCACTGCCCACGAAATTCCCCCCATCACAACTGGCTTTCCTCACCCTAAAGATGTTATTCCTCCTTCCCCCTATACACGAAAATACAGTTTTCCCTATCTTCATCAAAATTTAACAATTCCTAAAAATACCCCCTCCATTTCCCCAAATTACCTCAAACTTCCTTTTAATAACTCCTGTTTTTAACTGAAAAAATCCATTTTTTCCCTTTTGGCCCCTTAATTGTTAACTAAACCCAAAACTTTTTTTTAAATTTTCAACAAAATTTGTTGATAACATCTAAACCCACTTTTCCCTTTTTGGCTTTTTTTACTTTTGCTTCACCACTTTTTTAAACCCTTCTTTTTCTCCTTATATTTCTTCCCCCCTTGCATCACTTCTTCGTAAAAACTTCTCATATGTAACTTTTTCTCCCTTACTACCCCTTTTTAACATCACATTCCCCCAATCGCCCCTCTTCCCTCCCGCCCCCCCTTTCCCCTGAAACCCAAAACAAATTCTGCTAAAACCTCTAACACGGCTTTTTTAAATACCCCCCCCCCCTTCAAACCCCTTTGGGCCTATGCTCTCATTAGCCCATTTTATCCCCCAAATAGCTGTTTATATTTTTTACGCTAATGCCTCCTTTTTTAAAGTTTATAACCTTACCTCTTCCCTGTGCTTTATTCACCTTTTTTTCCCAAATTTTCCTTTAAAACTCGGGGTTTTGGAAACAATAGAAAGTGTTCGGATAACCCGGTGGCCCCTCTTAAACATGTACATCCTGAATTCTACTCAACTGTCTTTTTATTCCTTTACATAATCCAAAAAACCCTACTGTCATTTTCCCCTTTCTCTTTATCTTGTATATTATTTATCCTCTTTTTCTTAAAATATGTATTACCTATAACTAAACCCCTTTTTTTATACAAAGTCCAATCAAAGGGCTCCATTTTCATTTTCCCCCTTTGGGAAACCCCAAATTACCTACCACACCCCCTCAAAAAAATTTCCCCCTTTTTAGGAAATTTAGGTCCCCTACCTCAATTTTCTCTCACTTGGTTTTAAAGGCTCCCCATTTCATTAAATTAACATTCCCAAAAAACTCTCTCTCTTCCCCCTTGGGAATTTTCCCCTTTTCCAGGTCGTACCGGGTTTTTATGGGCCCACTTTTCGCAAACCAAACCCTTTCTTTAAACCACATAATTCTTTTAATTTAAAACATTCTTTTGGGAAAGTGGGGTGTGGTTGGGGAAATGAGATCTTGGGTTAATTCTTTAAAAAGGGCATGCATCTTTGGGGAAAACAGTTTAAAATGCAAAATTCAGATATGTTTCCCGCCTCTTGCAAGATGAATGGTTCCTGGGTATGGCCCTTTTGGGTCCAAGAATTTTTCAAAAAAAATCTTTTGAAATGGTTTTAGAATTTTTTTGTGAAGGGGAAAAAGGTTTTGAAGTTTTTGGGAAAAATTTACAAATTTTGTATTTGGGAAAATTTTTCCCCGTTGATGATATTTTGCCTTTTTGGTTTTTACCAAATTTGCTATTTTAGACCAAATTTTCGTTTTTCCCGTTGACCAAATTCTTGATTTTCGTAGTGTTATATTTTTTATTGATTGAGCACAAGAAACTGCCCCAAACAACTTTTCAAAATACCCCCGGAACGTTTATCAGAAATTTGGGAAAATTTTGGCCCAAATTTTGGGAGTTAAAAATATTTTTTCAAAAAAAGTCCAGACTAAACAATTTCAGGTACGTATTCCTTTGGGACTAAATAGTATTTTCCCTTTATTTCTTGTCATGGTTTTTCCCCCCTTTATAAAATGAATTTAATTTTGATTTTTTTTCTTTCCTAAAAAATTTTAATTCACCCAAAAAATAGAAAATTACTTTTAAAGCAAAATTGTAATGTATAAAAAATTTTCGCATGTTCGTGAACGTATATTAATCCGCCAAGTTGACCGTGTATGGGGGATGACATTTATTTGTGTGAAAAAAACCGGGTAATTTTGGGGCCCGAAAGCGGGGGGGGGGGGTGAATGATACGTCTTCGGAGGTTCTACTTTATTTGCAAATGTCTTGGTGGGTACACAGGCTTGTGTGTGTGTGCCGCTGAGTGAGTGTGAGCGTGGTGGGACCGCATCCCACTGACTTTGGGCTGGCTAGAGGGCAGCACCTGAGTGCTGCGAAATATGAACTAAGCTTGCAGACAGCATAGGCTCTGTGCAGACAGTACAGGCTGTCTACATAGGCTCGGCCACCTACCTCGCATTGTCCCGACGCGACAATACTTGTGATAAAAGAAACTCGGTCTCTTTCTCGTAGGAACAGGGCACAGAACACACAATAAAAAGCATATATATACATATGGACATGGAAGAAAAAAAGGTAAGGTTCTCAGTAGTAGTACCAGTTCCTAGTAACCAGTTACCAGTAACCAGTGTACCAGTAGGTGACTCACTACCAACCGTCTCTGCGTGAATCACTGACTGTGTTCATATTGCTGCTGACCATAGCAGGATTTCAAACACCCTCACCCATAGGACTCATGGGTCAGTCTAGATAGGGAGCAGAGAGAGGCAGGTCGGCTGTTGGCGCTTTCCATACTCCCGTTATATATTATACGTACTACCAGCCTACGTGAGTATTCTTACCCTGTCCACGTATTGAAAACCCACATGACAAGGTGTGCTAAACATCGTGGTCAAAGGCAGTGAGTGTCGAAGGGCATCACTGCACGCCTTCCTGCGTCTGGACAGATACTGCAACACGAGACATCCCTGCGGCTGAGCTGTGACGTAATGGGGTACGGTCTCTAGAACGGTGAAGCAGACATCGTAGGAGTTACTGCAGGTTTCGCTCAGCCTGGGGCACGACATACTGGTGCCCTCGAGTGAGGCGTCGTCAAAACTCGGCAACTGGGCAGGACTTCTGGCAAGCGACTCGGGAGGACACTTCTCGACTGGTGCTGTCACTGCCGGTGAGCGTGGAGTAAGTCGTGGCAGACACTGGGCAAAACATCTGGGAGTCTTAACATCATACACAAGACTGCAGTGAACGAGCTAGCAGTCAAAGTGACATCATCTTTGTGCATGAGCTTACTGAAGCTTGACACGAGGCTGACACAGCGCCTGCCGACAGGGCTAACTGCGGCTTGACGAATGTCATTCTCTCAACAGCTGGAGTTATATCAGAGGTTAGTCTAAGCATCCCCAGACTTGTTTCTCTACATATAACTGCACTCTGAAGGTCTCGAGGTGAAGGTGAAACAAGTCTCGATGGGAATCGTAGCAGGCACAATTCTGCAGAACATCTATAAGCGACGAGCATAAGAGCTTTCTGTACAAAGGGGCTCGTATGCTCAGACTGACTAATATCAGTCAAATGCGCTGGTCACACCGGGTGACTAACAGTGGTGCTACACTAGTGGTCTGGCCGCAGACCACACTGGACACGGAAAACTTAAAAACACACCCGCGGTACAACATGGCTTAAACTAGCAAATGATGCTTTTCTGTGCATAAAATACATTAAGCTGTACACTAACGTGTGAAAACACTGACTGAGACGAATTAATTAACACACGACTTATATCTTTTCAATTTCTCGACAAAAAATTGACATAATTACGAAACCTCGACGTGAAATGTGATGCAGGCATGCGTCGCAAGGTGAGTCGCAGAATCAGACGTCAGAAATTTTGGCGCGCATCAGAACTGCGTGGCTCGTGTCCAGTGGCTTTTCCCCCACCTGTGGCGTCGGGATCCCGTGGCTTGCCGATCCCGTGGGTTCGAGTGGCTCAGGCACTGGTCACAGCTCTGGATACTGGTGCTAGAGGGGGGCAGCACCGGGCCCAAAATATGAATAGTGGGACAGCAAGGCTGTCGGCAGACGACAGGGTGTCTAATTTGTTTGCTCTCAAACTCGGGAAAAACGAACATTTCCGCACTTTTAGCTCAAAATTTAAGTATTTTAATACTAAACCAATAAAATGCCCCTTTTTGAATTATTTTCCGTTCATCAATGGCCAGAAAACCCCGTCACCATAAAAACCCATGAAATACACCACAAAATCGGTGTTTTAATCCAAAAACTTTTTTTTCTCATGCACTGCATGCTCCAGGGTGGGCCACATAAAAAAGGCGCATAAGCCAAAGTGCCGTGTGAAAAAATTACTGTATAATCTCAGAGAGCAAGAGAGAGCCAGAGCAGAGAGAGAGCCAGAGACAGAGAGGAAGCCAGAGAACAGAGAGGAGCCAGAGACAGAAAAGAGCCCGGGACAGAGGAGAGCCAGAGACGAGAGGAGAGCCAGAGAAAAGGAGAGGCCAGAGACAGAGAGAGAGCCAAGAGGGGAGAGAGGCAGAGAGAGAGAGAGAGGCAGCGTGAGAGAGAGAGGCAGAGAGAAGAGAGAGAGAGAGAGCCAGAGAGAGTGCAGAGAGAGAGAGCCAGGTGAGAGAGGAGAGAGAGAGAGAGCCAGAGAGAGAGAGAGAGCCAGAGAGAGAGAGAGAGGCAGAGAGAGAGAGAGAGGCCAGAAGAGAGGAGAGAGAGACGGGCCAGAGAGAGAGAGAGAGGCAGAGAGAGAGAGAGGAGAGAGAGAGGGCAGAGAGAGAGAGAGGAGAGAGCCAGCGGAGAGAGAGAGAGAGGCAGAGAGAGAGAGAGGCAGAGAAGAGAGAGAGGCACCAGAGAGAGAGAGAGGAGGCAGAGAGAGAGAGAGAGCGAGAGAGAGGAGAGAGCCAAGAGAGAGAGAGAGAGAGAGAGCCCAGAGCCAGATCAAGTTTGCTAGCATTCAGTGTATAACCCAGTGGTGGTACAGTGTATAGTTTAGATACCAAAATAATGTGGTGGTAAATAGGAGAGTAGTCTCTTGACATATGCTAAAGTGGATACCTTCGTGTATTTCAGTTTCCCAGAAGTCTCAGGATCCTACCACACGGAGCGTTGTTTAAAAATTTATACCTACAGCTAATCCTACATGTATATAGTGATGCCGCTTTACAGGGTAGCCTGGAAACCTACCCCGCAGTGGGGCCTACTGTACTTCGTTACACATGTGTGGTGTACATTTAGATTTCTTCCATTCCATTGTGAGGCATTTACTATATAATCCATCACCTATTATGACATTTTTTTTACAGGGCCAAAGTACTTTCTTCTTGGCCCTGCCAAGAGTGCTTAAAAAAAAAAGTCTCACCTTAGAGAATGTTGGGGGGGGGGGGGGTTGAATGAATGTTGAAGGGCACTTGATCTAATAAGATTAAACCCTGATTACCTCGCGAACGCCTCCCTTCCCAGAACACATTGGCCATTGCGGGTCTTGATAAGTTAATCACTACTCATGTCTTTTATTTTCTTTTAAATTAAGTGGCTCTGACCTCCATCAATCTAGTGATTCTTCAATCTTTTAACCCTTAACTGGTCCGATGTATATATATGTTTATTCACCATTTTGAAAGTATGTAAAAAAATTGATAGATTCTTTTTTTGCTTTACATTTAAAAATGTGCAAAAAGAAAATCTACTTTTTTTATTTTGAAAAATGTGTAAAAAAAAACGTATTTCTTTGGCGAGCAACTACGGGATATTGAACGTCGATTTGTTTGAGACCGTTTTAAGGGTTAAGTAGACATATTTAATTTCGTAATTGATGGCACTTCGTTAGGTTTTTTGTTTATTTTGAAAATCAGGTATTTTTAAATGACATTTGTATAAAAGATTGGAGAACATGTTTTGTTCCATAATTATGCATTTTTTGTGGCCTGCCATTTAGCTAGTTAGATCTTTTGCCCTAAAACTATTGATAAATAATTAGTTTTCAATTTTTCGTATGTATTCTAATGCGTATTTTCCCACGTGCACTGTCCCATTAGTTCATTCTCACGGACCCTAACCTGAGGATCTTTGGTGCCGAATTGCATGAGTCTACAAGACGGATAGGAAAAGTACAAAGAACTAGCCAGAGATGTTTTTTTAATTTAGACAGGAAGTATGCCATGTGATCCCCCGGAGGGCCTAGTGCAGAGTGCGCCCATGCCATCCCCGCCACTGCCATAATGACCCCAGTACACCCTGACCGCTTCTGCCGCTGCCATCACCAGAATGCTGCTGCTGCTCCCACTTCTATACGACTATTCACCATGCTGCTAATTATGATTTTTTAAGAACTTTTACTACTACCATCATTTACTACTATGGTGGATAGACCCACACCACTGTAACTTGTGACAGTTCTCACTGCTATCTCCACCACATCTCTGGCAGCAGCACATATTTGGGCGCAGAAAGTATTGTGGACTAGTCGGGCGGGAATCCACAGAGCCCAGTGAGTGCCACTGCCACAGCGGCTCCAATTTGTACCTAGGTTTGATGTGTACACAGGAAGTGCCGCTCATCACCTTAAAAATGATCACGCTTGCATTCTGTAGTTGTACTAGGGTATTTCTTGGGTTATTTTGTATTGTGTGGGCGTTGACTATGGCTGGGGGAAAGATAACACAGCAAGGGAATGGAGCCCGCGAATACTTAATTACCCTTGTGAGTTCTCTCTTAGTACCCCTTGTAACACATTGTTACACTCATCTGTCCCGAGCCAACCTGCTTTGTTCTCAGCAAAACTATGGGAAACCCCTGATGCTTATTTTCATGTGACCAGTTGTGTGTTAGATTTGTGTAATGTTTCTTGTCTTTCCAGTATCTTTCACTCCGCCACCTTCTTTCACTTATTCCAAACAATTTT
>NW_026495672.1:0-19917 GCF_026875155.1 Cherax quadricarinatus | reverse complement strand
GGTTTTAGCCACCTTTTAAAAGAATTGAAAAAAATAATTTTTAAAAAAAAAGTTTTAGAAAAAATTTTAATAATTTTTTTTTTTTAATTTGGAAGCGTTTGTTTTTGGGGAAAATGGGGGGTGGTGTGGGTGTGCGTTTTTAATTGGTGGGGGGTAGATTGTAAGTGGGAAAAGGTTTTTTTTGGGTTTTTGGGTAAAAGGTGGGGCTTTTTTTGCTGGGGTGGTTATGTGGTAGCAGTTTAATTTTTGGTGTGATGGTGGTGAGGGTGCCTTCTTCAGTGATTCAGAAATTCTACCAACCCCTTGTGGTATTTTAAAATTGTTCCCAAGCCCATCTCCTGGCATGGGTCTCAATCTTGTGTGACCCATCTCTGGCTCCCGAGGGAAAAAAGTTTCTCAATGATGCGAGTATGCTGCTCAACCTCTTCTGGTCAGTTCCCCTGGTGCACCGCAAAAGGACGCCCCATGTGTACCTAACTGTGGACCTAGCAGGAGGAGGATATGTCGTTAAACACGAAAGTTTTATCTGGTTCGTTGTCCAGGGACACCAGTGCGGCCGCATATCTCGGGGTCCCCTTCGGGAGGGAACTCACTCCCAGCTGCTGTGGAGTGTTCAGTAACTTCGCACCCAGAAATGTGTGTTAGGGGCGTGGAAACGTGCTGACAGTACTGGCACATTCCTCCCCCTTTTGTCACCATCATCTTGGCTGTGGGAAAGCCCAAATGAAGCCGATGGATGGCGGTACACTGCGCTCGGACCAGTTTTCCATCTAGGGGGGGGCTCTCCTGGTCGCTGCTCGGTACCACTGTTGAGATGGGGTATCACCTAAGCCCTCCCCCATAAGTTTCAGGCTTGGCACACCGTTTGGTTGGTCTTTGGGGCTGATGGGGACAGTAATCCCAAATGTGGATAGTCTGTTGCTGCCTTGGCTGCTAATTGCCCCTCTTTTCCCCCCGGATGCCAGCTGGCTGGGGATCCATTTAAATGTCGATCTTTTCCCCCTGAACTTTAAGGGCTGTATTTGCTCAGGATCGATGTGTGAGGGAACATTGCCCTGGGGTTGAGGATGGGAGAGGGCATTGATTGCAGAGGTGGAATCAACTGTATGCAGGTCGGAGTCGATGTGTAGGGCTGTGACAATCCCCTGCTGAATTCCCAGAGCTCGTTGAAGGATCGTGCGTGGTCAGGGAGTGCCACCCTTTGTGTGTGACCTTTGTGGTACAGTCCACTGCTGTTCTTCCTGTCGGGTCGACAGAACCATCTGTGAAATACATCACAGTGCCTCCCTCTGCCATTGTGTCTTGACTGCAGAGACGTTAGGATGGGTAGTTGCATGATGAAAACATGGGTGGATTGGGCGCCTGGGAGGTGGGGGATGGTCCCCGAAACAGGAAGGTCCAACCTTTCAAGGAGTTGTATAGCAGCAGTTTCCGCCCAGTAGCAAAAAACCGAACGAATCCAGGAGTAGTTGTGAAGAGTGTAGGATCTTGTGTCAGGGTTTGTCAATATCCGTCCCTTAGTGGGGTACCTTATGCGGTGCAAAAATCGTGGCTACTTTGCAGGCGTTTTGTATCTTATTTTGTCACCCAAGGAAGGAACCCGGGGGCCCGATCTGAGCCCCATACTGTGTTGCCCAGAGGGGGCCTCAAGCATATTTCTTTCGCCCGGTTTGTACGCCCTCCACCTTTTCCCTCTCTGGGGGAAAAGATGGCTAACGCCGCTGCACCTAGTCAGGACCCCAAGATTAGCTTGTATTAGTAAAAGCGAAGTAATCTTGTTTTGCCCTGCGCGGTCCCCTCGTCATGGCTTCGGGCGTTGAGTCGAGTGGGCACGGGATCTGACATACTGGCCTGTTTTGAAAGGTCAGTTTTTTTGTCAATTTTAGTTTCCCAAGAAAGGGTAGGGCCTGTCCACTCAATTCTATATCCTAAATACGAATTATTCACGGATCTGGTCCCTTGAAATCATTGCAAAGATTCTTGGCCGGACTTGGGCCTAATTTTTTGCGTTGTGTATTAGGCCCAAAAGCCTTGACCCTGTCCTCTAAATTCCCTTTCCCCTTTCCCCTACGAGTGCAAGATCATCGCATAGCTGAGGAGCTGTGTACCATATAAAGGGGAGGCCACTTTCCCTGCTAGGATGTTAAACGGGTAGGACTGAGCACACCTCCTTGTGGCGTCCCCTTTTCCGGGGTTTTAAAAGGAAGAGTAGGTCCCTGAAAGCGACACAGGCCTGCCTCCCCCTAAGGTGGGGACTCTACCCGGCCCGGGAGGCATCCTTTGTTCCCTTCCCGAGAGTTTTGTAAAATTTTGCTGGGGGGGATGGTTTACTCAAATCCCTTTAAAGGGTCGAGGTAGCGACGATACTAGGGTTTTTGTTACTTCGCAATCTGGCTTAGAAATTTGGGTTATGCACTTGCTGTACCCACTCCTTTGGTGAAGCCAAAATGTGTGATGAGGGGGCCCAAAGTTTCCATAGGGGGGGTTTTTTAACACATCCTCCGCCGTCTTGGCTAAGCACTGGTCAGCGATATGGGTCTCATCCCCTGGGCCCTTGGGCTTTGGAATTGGTAAAATGGTAGTTTTCTTCCAAGCTGAAATTAAGACTGTGCAACATCGGGGTATCTTTATTGTAGAGTTTCCCCATCCGGGGCTTTTCAATAAAAATTTTTGGCAAATTGAAGACGTATAATTGTACAAAATGAGGTAACTCCCTAACCCGGGGTAGGTGCGAAGACACATAGTCGTGGAGATTCTAAGCAAAGAAAAAGGGGCCTGGGCTTATATGTAACGTCAGGTGTAGCAGAGGGGCATAGTCATGGTAGGGGGGGTTTTCCCCCTGGAAGTGGTCCTTCCCAAAAGGGGGAAGGGTTATTGTAGAGTGTTGTGTAGTCGTGGGAAGGGTTATGACATGTCCTCGAATCAAGATTCCCTGATGTTGCAGTGTCTGAAAATTTTGAAAAATGGGAATAAGACCAAAAGATGAAATTAAGACACATGTGAACATTGGGTATCTTTACGACTACGAAAATACTACTACAAATAAACCCCTCTCTTTGGGGAAGGGCCCACTTCCCTGGGGAAACCCGCCTACCAGTGCTATGCCCCCTCTGCTACACCCACGTTACTAATAAGCGCCAGGTCCTTTTTTCTGCTTCGAAACTCCCGACTATTTGGGGCTTTTCCCCCCCCCTACTCCTAGGTTGAGGGACTGATTTCCTCATCTTTGTACAACTTATATTCTTCAAGTTTGTCCTAGAATTTTTACTGATAAAACCACTGGGGGCGAAATCTCAATAAAGTACCAGATGTTGCACATGTTCTTAAAAATTTTCTTGTCGGTATTTTATACCATTCTTTCACAAATTGTAGACACTGCAACTCAAAATGTGCTGCCCGCATGGCACGATGCCAGGGTAGCTGCCAAGTTCACATGGGAGTATGTATGCATTGGTTAGTCCGCTGCCAGAGCATGGGCCTAAGTTTAGTGGTCATATTGAGGGTCGTTGTCGCGGAGGTCGTACGTAGGATGATAGGTGTCTTGGTTTAAAAGAATGCAATTTGTTTTTGTAGCAGATCAGACCAAAGTTGTTTTCAACGGTTGCAAAAGGGGGGTAGAAATCACAACAAAATAGTCTGTGAATGGAACAAATCTGTATGAAACTGGAGGTCACGTACTGCTGACCCCGCAGCAGTGTCTGCCATTTTATTGCCCTTACGTCAACATACCCGGGGGGCCCAGCAAAAAAAAATCTTTGCGTTTTTCCAGAGAAAAGGTAAACCAAAGGTTTTAAAAAAATTTCATAAGCCCAAAATACAAAGGGATCTGAAACTACCACAAAAGGCGACTTAGGATAGATCAATACGGATAAGTGCTACGGAATTGCATACAAAACAGCTGTAAAAAAGGGTTTGGGAAACGTCAGAAACACTGCGCAAATCCCACACGCCAAAGACTTGGAACCATCTGGTACACGGGCTTGAGAATGGACTGAAAGTGATTAAGAAGGAGAGGCAAGAAGCAACCATAGGGATTTTGTTTTCACTTCATGGCAGGGGGAGAACAAACATGAACCATCCGAACTTCCCAAGGAGGAAGGGAAAAATTAGATGCTACATGAAAAAAGAAAGGTGGAACTGAAGAGAAGAAAGAGGAATGTGATGAAGAGAAGAGGGATGTATAAAAAGGGGGCGACAAACAAATAAGGAAACCCGTACTAAATCCTTACCATCCTAAAATGGAAGGGTGTGACGTCTGTGGGGCGAACAAAATAGCGGAAGCAATGAGATCATGGTGATTATCAAGGAGGAAATTTGCCCTGTACGACGCTCTCAAAGGTGAAATGTAAGGAAACATGGAAAACGTAAACACCGGGGATGGTGGGACCCCAGGCTAGAAAATGTTGCGGGGAGGCCCTTGAATATATTATCGGTTACCTAATCTAGTTGTTAAATTAAAGGGGGAAATAAAGTTGAAAGAAGGGGTTTTACGATCAGCCCTCCCTGAAGATAAGCAAAGGGTTTTAACCCTTTGACTATCAAAGCCCCTTTTTGAAAGTTTCTATTTTCAAAAATTTTTTGGGGGGAAAAATTTTTTTTTTTTTTATGAAAAAAGATAGAGAACTTTTCCCAATGAATGACACCAAAAGTACGAAATTTTTTTAAAAAATTACGGAAATTTCGCTCCCCCAAAATTTGTGATCTTGGCGTAAAACGTATACGCATCGGCGATTTTGCCGACTTTTAGCCCTATTTTTGGAATTCCATTTTTCCCGTCGACCAAACCATAGCTATTTCTTTTGAATCCTTTTTTTTTATCAACTGTGTACAAAAACTGCCCATTTTACCCAAATTTTAACTTCCAATAAAGTGGGCCAGAAATTCGCAATTTGGCCAATTTCACACAAATTTTTAAAAAAGATGCCAAAATTCAAAAGGGTCCCGAAAAAACAACGCGACATTTTGGCACTAAAAAAACATTCCTCTGTTCATTGCCCGTCTCCAGGCCCCTCTTATATTTTTCTTGTTTCTATTTTTGATTTTTCCACACTTAGCTCTGGAAGCCCGTTTGCAAGTGCCCTCCATCGAGAAACTTTACCAACGCTTAGAAAGAATTGAGGATGGCGAAGAGGGAGATTCGGCGACTGCCCCCGGGAAAACAAGAAGATTCTAGTAGCCCTCCTTTTTTGAGCCCCTCAGGTCAAAAAAGGAAACGGGTCAGGGGCGGGGACAGCAGGGAACAATTTAAAACGATCAAAAGACGAATGGGAAAAGGTAGAAACGATGAAAAAGAAAAGACCCCGTGGAAATGTTGTGGAAACATCAAATAATTCTCAGTGCTACCCGACAATGTGAGTCGATACTGAAGTCCCGACGATCGCCCAAGGGAAAAGGAAGAATTTTGCTGTTGGGGGATAGCCAATGGGATTGGATAGGGGGATTCTGCTTTAAGGACAGGGGTAGGGACAGAGAGTTTGCTTTCCTGGGGTGGGATGGAGGATATTGTTAGCCGTCGGATGACCTCATGAGAGGTAATGGGAAACAATCCTATTATTTTGTGGGTGGCAACATGTTGGCAGACTGGGTGAAAACCTGATTAGCAGGATAGGGCGCTTGAAAAATTAGGGGGAAGGGTGGGAACCCTTTATTGGGTATTTTTTCCAAGGAGAGGAGTTGGAAATAATGGTTGTAGGGAAAGGTGTCAATTGCTGGGTCGAAAATCTGTAAGGAAAAAGCCCCGGTAACATTCTTTTACAATGGGACCTCTTCTTGGGAGAAATGACATGTTGCCCGGGATGGGGTTCACTTTTCTAGGTCGGGGTGGGAGCACTGGCAACTGCAGTGGGGGGAGTGTTAGGTTTTAAATTAGAAAAGTTAGTGGTATGGGTTTTTGGGGGAAAACAATCAATCGCATTTTTAGTAAAATGAGTATAGGGGGAACAGTAATAGGCAAAATAGGGAGATTTTTGGGAAAACCAGGACAAAATTTACAAGGACTAAAGGTTTAGTGGGAAAAACGAAAGGCAGGAAGGGTAAAGGAGAGGGGGGTCTTTAAATATATATACACAATGTCGCAGGGTGGAATAAGATGGACGAGTTGAGATATTGTAGTGCAGGAAAATTGTGATTTCCCTTAACTAAAAACGTGGTTTAATTCAAAAAGCGGGACATGCTGCGGAATGTCACATTCGGGTTTCAAGTTCCAAGTAGATAGAAGTGTCGGGAGGGGGGGGGGGGGGGGGCTTTTTGTTGTCCGAATGGGCTTGAACTGTGCAAAAAAAAGGGTATCAAGCGAAGTAAACATACAGGTCTGTTGGTGAATTTTCAGAGGGGGGAAAAATTAAATTTTAGGTATGAAACCTCCCCAACTTAGATGGGACCAGGGGAGACTACAGGGGAGGAAATTGTTGGGCCACAAGGCCAATAATGTAGAAATTCTAGGAGATTTTAAACTTTAGTCATATTGATTGGAATTTCTTGAGGGAAATTTTTGAAAATCATCGCTTCTTGAAGTGTTGGATTGTTTTTTGAAGCATTTTGTGACAGAACCACAAGGGGTAATAACCTGCTTGCTTAGTTCTGGGAAACAAAAGAATCCCCAGTTTTAAAAATTTAGAATTTCAGAGGAAAATGGGTGCTAGCAACCACAATCAATTTCATTTGTTGAATGAAGTATGATGTAGGGGTAACTCTAACGTCCCAGATTTTTGTTAGAGATTAGATGGGCTTAGAGAAAACTTATCGTTGACTGGGGTAATGAAGGAGCTATCAATATACAGTTTTCTGAAAAACTAACATGAG
Source organism: Cherax quadricarinatus (assembly GCF_026875155.1). NCBI lineage: Eukaryota > Metazoa > Arthropoda > Malacostraca > Decapoda > Parastacidae > Cherax > Cherax quadricarinatus. The sequence goes on along the minus strand of NW_026495672.1, from coordinate 13,116 downwards.
GTCAAAGAATTTATTCCGTATAAAGAAATTAGATCAAAAGAAATGCCAAAAATGGATGAATAATAGGCTGAATATTACAGGGCAAAGAAAGGAATTTTAGGCGTACAAAAGAGGTGAGGTCATCTATGAAATCGTATATTGACTTTAAGAGGGACATTAAAAGAGGATAGAAAAGCAAAAAGGGGCTATGAAATTAAAAGTTGTGGGGATTCAAAAAAACTAAAAAAAGTTTTTTCCGGGTATATAGATATGTGGGTTTGGTAGCAGCAACCACCGGGAGGTTTTCTCCCGTCCTCCATGGGTAAAAACAAAGCCTGTATTTTTTTACATGATTTTAGGATTGCTGGGTCTTTTGTCTGTTGATAAATATGAAAGATTACAGGATGTCTTGCTATTCTATTTACACTTAGGTCACCTACACTACATGTTACGTTTATTTATACACATCATCTGAGTTTTTTAATTTTACTAAATGTTTTTTGGTCTTATTCTTTTCCTTTTGTATCCGGGGGAAGGGAAAAAGAATTTTTCCTCCGTAACCCATGCGTGTTGTAAAAGTCAACAAAAATCCCCGGAACAAAAGGGCTAGTAAAACCCCCTTTTTCCCGTAAAAATTCTAAAAAGAATAAAGGGAAAAAAATTGTCAAAAGGGGAAGTCTGAATGTGCGTGGGTGTTGGCAAATGTTTAAAAAAGAGTGATTGGGGGATTTTGAAGAGAAGAAATGGATGTCCCGGCTTTTAAGTGAAACAAAGCTGAAAGGGGGGTGGGAGGTTTCAATGGAAAGGGGGAAAAAATGGGATTAGGTAGGGGTTTAAAAAAGAGTTAGAACTAAAAAGGAGTAGCAATAATGTTGAAAGGTAAGTTTTTGGCAGGAAAAGAGGGACTACAAATGTATAAATTCAAGGATTTGTGGAGTAAAATAAAGATTGGATGTGAAAAGGGGTTTAGTAAGGTGTTGCACCTGGGAAGAGAGACGTGTAGAGGAGAGAGAGAGATTTCGGGAAATTTTGAGTGAATGCTGGGGAGTTTTGAACAAGCGTGAGAGTAATGGGGTTTGGGGATTTCAATGCTGAAGTGGGTAAAAAATGTTATGGAGGGAGTAGTGGGTAAATTTGGGGTGCCGGGGAAAATGTAAATGGGGAGCCTTTAATTGAGCTATGTGTAGAAAAAAATTTGGTAATAAGTAATACATATTTTATGAAAAAAGGGGAAAAATAAATTACAAGGTAGATGTGGAAATAAAAAGTAGTTTGTTAGATTATTATTGGTGGAAAAAAGGTTTGATGAGTGGGCCCCAGGATGTACATGTTTAGGAGAGCAGATAAAGGGGGGAGAGGCACTGTCAAGAAATTTTAATGAAAATAAGAAAAAATTTTGGGAGGGGTTTAAAACAAGCTAAGAAAGCCTAGGGAAAGATGGTTTTGTCAGTTAAAAACGAGTGGGGGAGTTAGTAGTGGGGAAGGGGGTCAGTGGCCCCCCGCATAACGATCACCTCCGAATCGACCAATTATGTAAGTGATTAGTAAGTGCGTTTGTACGTGTATGTTTGGGGTATGGGACAAACCTGCTTCAAAATATTCCTTAGGGGAACAAATTCGGTCATACTGGCCCCTAAACTACTTCTGGAGTGAAAAAATATCATTAACCCGGGGGGGTCCACTGTATTAGGTAGATGGCGAGAATATTTTGAGGAACTTTTAAATGTTGGGAAAGAAAGGGAGGGGGAATTTCATGCACTGGCCAGGGAGGTATACCTCTTTTAGGAGTGAAGGGACAAAATTTAAAGTGTGTGGAGGACGTGAGGATTACATAGAAGAAAGGGGGGGGTAAAAGCAGCTGGAACTGTTTTTCAGACAGAAATTTTTTAAAACGGGGGGGGATATATGTTGGGGGGTTTGGGTCTTTTGTTTAAAAAATGTATAAAAGGGGGGAAGGGTACTAGGGTTTGGGGGAAAGATGTATAGCCCCTTTAAAAAAGGGAAAGGGGACCAAAAGAGTTGTAAAAAATTAAAAGGGGAATAAGTTTATGAGTATACCGGGGAAAGTTTTAGGGTAGGGTTATAATTGAAAGAATTAGAGGTAAGACGGGAAAGTAGGATTGCGGATGAGCAGGAAGGCTTTTGAGTGGGTAGGGGATGTGTAGATCAATGTTTACATTGAGCTATTGTGAACAGTATTTAGATAAGGTATGGAAGTTTTTTTGATTTATGGATTTAGAAAAAGGGATATGATAGGGGATAGAGGGGCAATGTGGGAGATGTTGCAAGTATATGGAATAGGTGGTAAATTTTCTAAATGGTAAAATTCATGAGGAAGTGAGGCTCAGGTTAGGGTATGTAGAAGAGAGGGAGAAACTTCCCCCCGGGAAAATAGGTCTTAGACAGGGATGTTAATTCCATGGTTGTTTTAATTTATTGAGGGGTTTAAAAAAAAAATAAATGCTAGGGGTTGGGAGAGGGGTGGGATTAAATTTGGGGGAAACAAATTAAAATGGGGAAATGACACATTCTTTTTGCTGATATAGTGCTTAGGGGAAGTCTAAAGAAAAAAAGCAAAGGTTAGTGGATGGTTTGAGAATGTGGTAAAGGGAGAAAGTTGAAATGAACATAGAAAAGAGTAAAGGGGTGAGGATATCAAATGATTTAGTAAAGAAAAATTTATATCAAATTGGGAGGAGGGGTATGGAAAAGTAATGTTTTCAGATCTGGGAGTTGACGTGTCGGCGGATGGTTTTGAAGGATGAGGTTATCCCAAAAATTGTGGGGGAAAAAAGGGGAGTGGGGCGTTTTGGGTATTGTGGATCAAAAAAGTTTCTATGGAGGCAAAAAAAGGGAAAGTATCAAAGTATAGTAGTACCAAAACTCTTTTTGGATGTGAAGCTTGGGTGGTAAATGCAGCAGTGGGGGCGGTTGGAGCAGTGGAGATGTCCCCGTCTAAAAGGAAGTGTGGTGTAAAAATTATGCAGAAAATTCGGGGGGGGGGTTTTGGGGTTTCCCCCCCCCCCCCTTTAAAAAAATTTTCCCCCCCCCCCCCCCCCCCCCCCCCCCTTTTTTTTTTTCTTGAAGGGGAGAAGGGGGGTTTTTTTTTTAAAGAAAAAGTGGAAAAAGTGTGGGGAAAAATTAAAAATTGGGGGAAAGGGAAAAGGGGGGGTTAAACCCTAAAGGGGGAAAGAGAGGGGAAAAAGGGGTTTTTTGGGGGGAAGGGGGTTGGAAAAGGGCAAGGTTTTTGGAAGGGGGGCAAAGGTTGGGGAGTTTGTTTGATGGGAAAGGGAAATTTTATAAAGGGTTCGGGGAAACCTATTTTTATAAGGGGGAATTTTTAAAAGGGGACAAAGCCCTTTTTAAAGGGGGGGGGGATTTGGGTTTGGGATTTTTTGATTTTTAAAATTTTTTTTTTTGTTTTTTCCCCCAAAAAGGAAATGTTTGAGGGGGGGAAGGGTTTGAAGGGGGTTTTTTTGGGGTTTTTTTTTTTTTTTTTTTTTTTTGGGCCCCCCGGGGGAGACGGCCGACTTGTTGAAAAAAAAAAAAAAAAAAAAAAAAAAAAAAAAAAAAAAAAAAAAAAAAAAAGTTCCCCTTAAAAAAAAGGGGGGTTTTGAAAAAGGGAAATGAAAGTGCCGTTTTTAAATAATTTTTTCTTCGGTTTTTCCGGGAAGACACTAAAAAATTTCCCAAAAAATTTAATTTTATGTGGGCCAGAAGAAGATAAATTATGTAACTCAAAAAGGGTGGTTTGGGGGAAAAATGAAGAAAAAACCCCCCCCTTTGATTTTTTTTTCAAGGTTTTTAAAGGAAGCAAAATGGAACTCTGTGAACCATTAACAAAATTTTTTAATTATCTCTTCAAAAGGGGTTTGTCTGATATGTGGGAAAAGGGGTATGTAATTCCTATTTTTAAAACAGGGGGGGCAAGTGTTGCCCCAAATTACCGCCAATAAGCCTGCCTAATTGTAGGCCCAAATTTTAGGTCAATTTTAGTAGATTTTAAGAAGCCATCTCGATAAGCATAGCTTGATTAAGATACTCAGCATGGGGTTCACAAGAGGTGGTCTTGTCTAACTAATTTTTTAACTTTCTTCAGAAAGTTTTTAGGTGTTGACCCATAAAGAATTTTATATTTTTTACTTAGATTTTTCTAAAGGGTTTTGATAGAGTTCCGCACCAAAGACGTTAAAGAAAGTGCAGTCATGGGATTGGGGAAAAGTGCTCTTGTTGGGGCGAGCTGGCTCACAGCAGGAAGCAGAGTGTGTCCATAAATGGGGTTAAAACCGAGTGGGGATTTTAACAAGTGGCGTTCCACAGGGAAACATCTTGGGCCCCTTGGTTTTTTATAATATATATCAATGATCTTGATGAGGGTGTTACTAGTGATATGAGCAATTCCCCCGTGACCCCAAAGATAGGTAGGATAATTGATTAAACAAAAGGTTGGACTTCAGGGAGGATTAGACAACTTACTCTTGGTCAGAAAAGTGGCAGATGCAGTTCAAATGTAGATTAAATGCAAGGTTCTGAAGCTCGGGAGTGTCCAAAACCCTAGCACTTACAAGTTAAATAATGTAGAACTTAGCCATACAGATTGCGAAAAGGACTTGGGGGTTATGGTGACAGCAACCTTAAACCAGACAGCAATCCCTAAGCGTACGTAATAAGGCAAATAGATTACTGGGATTTATATCAAGAGTGTAAGCAACATAAGTCCAGAGGTTATACTGCAGCTTTTATACATCATTAGTAAGGCCTCACCTAGTTTATGCAGCTCAATTCTGGTCTCCAAAATTACAGAATGGACATAAATTCGTTAAAAAAACCTTCAGCGTAGGATGACTAAATTAATAAAATAGCATTAGAAATCTTCCTTATGAAGAAAGATTGAAGACTCTTAAGTTACATTCACTTGTTAGATGAAGAATGAGGGGAGACCTGATTGAAGTGTATAAGTGGAAGATGGGTATTAATAAAGGGGATATTAACAAGGTCTTGAGGATATCTCTCCAGAGAGAGCCCACAGTAATGGATTTAAATTAGATAAGTTTAGTTTTTTAGAAAGGACATAGGAAGCATTGGTTTGGAAATAGGGTAGTTGATGAGGGGAAACAGTCTACCTATGGGTTATTGAGGCTATGACTTTGGGTAGTTTCAATTTAGGTTGGATAAGTACATGAGTGGGAGGGGTTGGATTTGAGTGGGACTTGCACATCAGAGCTTATTTCTTGGGTAGCATTGAAAATTGGGTTGGTCAAATGTTTGTTAGTGGGATGAATTTTTGTAAAGGAAATGCCTAGTATGGGCCAACAGGCCTGCTGCAGTGTTTCTCCTTTTTTTGTTCTTATGTTAAAAATAGAAGATTTACTGTTATGCAGACTACTGCATTATTGAAAAAATGGTATAAATAATATCATGCACTAGCGAAAACAACCTTGGAGTGCAAGCCTACTAGTACGGCACCAACCCTGAAAGGGTTAATATGTCTGTTATCTTATTTTCATTAAGATATTTTGACATATCACACAGGTTATAATTATGAATAGGATGCCACTGAGCAGTTTCTATACAGTCAGACAAGCCTTTTCTCGGATAGTGAAAAAAAGAATTTTCTTCAGATGTATGACCCTGTCTTTGATTATGATGGGTGAGAAGCAATAGGATGGCTCCCATTGTAAACCACTTTTACCTAAAAATCCCAAATGCTGGGAGCTACATGACCACATACTCACAGTTACCACTGCACAGTGTCAACTGCATTTAGACAATTTTCCTGCACAAAATAGGGGGGTTTAGTCTAGAATTTTGTGAAAAATCTGTGAAATTTAATGTCCTTTTTAAAAGTGCCATTTTCTCATTTCAGAGAATTGTGAAAGAAGACCATCAAACATTCTTCACGAAAAAGGAAAGTGGAGCTGAAGAACAGAAGTGAGGAAAGTTAGAAGCAGGGGAAAGGGGCAAGCAGCTGAGCAAGTTCTTCAAGCCCTTCTTTGAAAAGCCCAGAACAAGTTGTTCAAACATTCCATGAAGTTGCCTGCACCTGCTATATGTTTGTTAAAATCTGAGGTGGGTCAAGTAAAAATGCGTACATTCTGACTACCACCACCACTACCAGCAACAGCAAAAACAACTTGCGTTATTACCTCGTTTACATTAATCTAATGACGTGAGCGTGAATGGCGTCATATGTGGAATTTAAACGTACTGTGTAAATTTTCCCAGCTGCTCCAAACTGCCCTCCACTTCAACTCAAAAAATTTTCAATTGCCGCAGTAATTCTGATTAAAAAGTGTGAAAATCTATGTATTATAGCTAAAAAAATCTGGTTCGTTATAAAAGTATTTTAAAAAAAGTCTAAATCGTCGAAATTTTGTATTAAAAACACAATTTACCAAGTCACGTTAGATAAATCCAAGCATGATTATTTTTTATTTTATTATCACCCTGGCCGATTCCCACCAAAGGGAGGGTGGCCTGGAAAAAGAAAAACTTTCACCATCATTCACTCCATCACTGTCTTGCCAGAAGGGTGCTTTAACTACAGTTTTTTTAAACTGCAACATTAACACCCCCCCTTCAGAGTGAGGGGACTGTACTTCCCATCTCCAGGACTCAAGTCCGGCTGCCGGTTTCCTGAACCCCCTTTAAAATGTTACTTTGGGTCACACTCCCAAAAGCACGTCAAGTATTAAAAACCATTCGTCTCCATTCACTCCTATCAAACACGCTCACGCACGGCCTGCTGGAAGTCCAAGCCCCTCGCACACAAAACCCCCTTTACCCCCTCCCTCCAAACCCTTTTCCTAGGCCGCCCCCTACCCCCCTTCCTTCCACTACAGAGGGATACACTCTTGAAGTCATTCTGTCTCGCTCCATTCTCTCTACATGTCCGAACCACCTCAACAACCCTTCCTCAGCCCTCTGGACAACAGTTTTGGTAATCCAAGCATGATGATGATATTAAAAGTGAAGCTGCCGGAATACGTGGACATCACAAGAGGGAGAGACAATGGTGGTGGTGGTGATGATGCTGAGTTTATTGACAAGATTTTACCCGACAAGACTGAACCTAGTGAACATGGTGTTGAAGAGCCTTGAACTGTCACACAAGAAGCGATTGAACAGAATGACACTGGACTTTTGAAGTTCAATGAGGATACTGGGCAAAGCAATTCTGCCTGACACGTTCAGAACAGTAATAATAAAGCTGGGTTTGAAATTTTTCCCAGAACAGTGCGGGGCCTTTTCCTACCAACAAATAATTGCTCAATGAACAAAACATGGTTCAACAGGAAACTGGAAAATGGTTGTGGTGAGGAAGTGATTTGCTCATGGCTGCTCTATTCCCCTTCTAAAAAGTCTGTATTTTGTAACCTGTTGTCTTCTCTATTTCCCAGTCAGACCACCAATCCTCATTTGGGGCAAAAAAGTGGATTCAACCCGTGGAAAGAACCTGAAAGGATTAGTGGTCATGAAAATACCAAGAATCCTTGGGTGGGGCTTCACACAGTGGAGAAATGAAAAAACAATTAAACTGAAACAGAAGAGCTATTGACACAGAACTTCAGTCACAAAATTTAGAAGGAAAAGCAGAAAGGGGGTAATATCTCGACAAGAATCCTTTACTTCTTAAAATTTCTTGTGACTCAGAACCTGGCTTGGTGAGGACACAAGGGTTACTTCAGTGGAGAGACTCCATATGGCAAATGAGAGAGTGGGTGAGAGCTGTAAAACAAATTTGCTGAAAATAAGAAAAATTATGGATTTAATTAAATAAATTGTGAAAACCCTAGGGGAAAAATGGAATTGACAGTTAAAAGTAAAAGAGAGTTGTTGATGGGAGTTGGGGTACAGTGGAACCTAAATATCGGCCCCGTTTACGGCCCCCAAATTAGTTTTAGGCTGGTTTTTGGGCTAAAATTTTTGCTCTTATTTTGGCCAGTCCTCGCAAATCACCCATATTTTATGCATCAGCCCACCGCCAGCTGGGAGCATTGCGTAGGTGATCAGTCTCCCTTGTCTTCAGGGGATTGAGTATACTCCGCACATTCCCCCCAAAAGTTTCCTTAAAACCCATTAGATTTTTGTTTTTTTATTAACCCCCAAACGTCCAAAAGTAGATCTATTTTCACATGCATATGTTTCGATGTAGATCTACATTTTTTACATTTTTTCAAAGGGGGGAAAATCAAGGTTGGGCGCTATGCCTTAAGTAGATCTACGTTCCGCGCGGGGTTTAATGCGACTGTTACATAGCCACCGGCCCCAAAGAAAGTTCCAGTAAATTTCCCGTGGAAAAAAAGTGAGAAACATGATGGAATTTTTCAAAAGAAGTTATTTAAAAAAGAGAGTGGTGTTCGAGTGCTAGAATTGCCCGGTGTATGGGAAATCCAAAACAACAATCACTTCCATCCCCGGCAAAGAAAATAGAAAAAAAGGAAACTACTGTTTTTAAAGGGGTTTAGCAGGGAGGAGGGGGAGTATAGCAGGGAATTCAAGGAAGTAATGCGTTTAAAGGGGGTTGAGGCGGGGGTGTTTTCATGGAGAGAGGGGTGTAGCAGGGAAATCAAAGGGAAGCAATGTTGCAAAAGGGAGTTAGCGGAGGAGGGGGTGTACAGGGAAATCAAGAAAGCTAATGTTGCAAAAGGGAGTGTGCATGGAGGCAGGGGGGTAGCAGGAAACAGGGAGTGTGGAAGGGGGCAGGGAGTGTAGCATGGAGGCGGGGGTTAGCAGGGAAACAGGGAGTGTGGAAGGGAGGCAGGGATGTAGCATGGAAGGAGGGAGTGTTTTCAGGGAGGGAGGAAGTGTAGCAGGGAAAGGGGTGTGGAATGGAGGCAGGGAGTGTAGCAGGTAAGCAGGGAGTGTAGCTTGGAGGCAAGGAGTGTAGCAGGGAAACGGGGAGTTTTGGAAGGGAGGCAGGGAGGGAAGAACCCCAGAGAAGGCTTGATACCTGAAGTCCTTATGGAGGGGGTTTCCCCCTTCCAAATAATAATCAGTCCTCCCTCTCTCCTCCTCTCTGTCTTCCCTAACCCAACAAGAGTCTTCAAGAAAGGTATGTATAGTGATTTAGATGTTCATTTTAGTTTATTTAGTTCTCATTGTTTTGTGTATCTTTTTTTAACAAGTTGGCCGTCCGCACAGAGGCAGGGTGACCCAAAAAGAAAATACTTTCATCATCATTCAACACTTTCACCTCACTCACACATAATCACTGTTTTTGCAGAGGTGCTCAGAATACAAAAGTTTAGAAGCATAAAAGTATAAGATACACAACATATCCTTCCAAACTGCCAATATCCCCAAACCCTATAATTAATCTTTAAAAAATCTTTAAAAAATGTTTTTTTTGTTAATATTTTTGGGTGTCTGGAACGGATTAATTCTTATGGAAATATTGCTTCGAATTTAGTCTGACCTTCTGGGGAAAGGATTACGGCCCATATTCAGGGTTCCACTGTACTGGGAAGATCCAAGGGAATATTTTGAGGAACTTTTTAAATGTTGATGACAAGAGGGAAGCTGTGATTTCATGCATTGGCCAGGGAGGTATAACATCTTTTAGGAGTGAGGAAGAGCCCGAAAGTGATTGAGGGGGAAAGGTACATGAGGCTGTGGGTAAAATGAAAGGGGGGTAAAGATGTTAGGATTGAGGGGATGAAGACGAAATGTTTAAAGCAGAGAGGAATATAGTTTAGGAATGGTTGGTACTTTTACTTGTAGGTTGGAAGACAGCAACCGCCCAGGGAGGTACTACCGTCCTGTCAAGTGAGTTTTAAAACGAAAGCCTGTAATTGTTTTACATGATGGTAGGATGCTGGTGTCTTTTTTTCTGTCTCATAAATATGCAAAAATTTCAGGTACGTCTTGCTATTTTCTACTAACACTAGGTCACACTACACATACATGTAAAGCATATATATACACACCCCTCTGGGTTTTCTGCTATTTTCTTTCTAGTTCTTGTTTATTTCCTCTTATCCCCATGGGGAAAGTGGTACAGAATTCTTCCTCCGTAAGCCATGCGTGTTGTAAGAGGCGATTTAAAATGCTGGGAGCAAGGGGCTAGTAACCCCTTCTCCTGCATAAATTACTAAATTTGAAGAGAGAAACTTTTGTTTTTCTTTTTGGTCCACCTTGCCTCGGTGGGATACGGCCAGTTTGTTGAAAGAAGAAAAAGCTGTTGTATATACCTAGTAAGGTGTATGATTAAGGTGTTGAATTAAGAGTAAAAAAAGGGGAGCAGGACTGTATATGAACAAGGGTTTTTTTAGGAAGGGTTTTGGGGATATGTAGACCAAATGTTTCAGTGAAGTATAAAAGTGAACAGCTTTTAGACAAGGGTAAAAGGTTTTGTTGCATTTATGGGGTCTGGAAAGGGTTATGATAGGGGATAGGGGAAACAATGTGGCAGATGTTGGGAAGTGTATGGAATAGCGGGGTAGGTTATCGAAAGGAGTTAAGTGTTTTTACATGGACAGTGAGGTTCAGGTTAGGGGGATGTAGGAGAGGGAGATTATTTCCCAATAGAAGTAGGCTTGAGTGTTTGGAAGAAGTGTGGGATTAAAAGATAAAAATCTAACACAAAGTGAGAGTTGTCACAGTTGCTTTTTGCTGATGATACTGTGCTTTTTGATGATTTTTTAAGAGAAGTTCCAGAGGTTAGTGGATGAATTTGGGAGGGTATGTAAAGGAAGGAAATTATAAGTGAACATAGGAAAGAGCAAGGTGATGAGGGATAACAAAAAATTTAGGAAATGAAATATTGAATATCAGATTAGAGGGAAGTAAGTATGGGGGAGTGAATGTGTTCAGATATCCCGGGGGTGGACTTGTCAGCAGATGGATCTATGAAAGATGAGGTGAACCACAGAATTGACAAATGGAGTCTTTTAGAGACAAAAAGTTATTCATAGTAGCAAAGAGGGGAATATATGAGCATATAGTGGTAACAATGCTCTTATACAGTATGAAGCATGGGTGACAAATGTTGCAACAAGGAAAAGGCTGGAGGCAGTGGAGATGTTGTGTCTGGGACAATGTGTGGTGTGAAGATTTTGCAGAGAATACTTAACTTGGAGATTAGAAGGATTGTGGATTTTAAAAAATTTTTTATCCAGAGGGCTGAAGAGGGGTTGTTGAGGTGGTTCAGACATTTGCAGAAGACGGACCAAAATATAATGGCTTGGAGGGTGTATAATCTATAATAGGTTTTTATGACTTAATGTGTTGTTGGAATGTGAGCAAGGTAACATTTATGAAGGGATTCAGGGAAAATGGTCAGCAGACTCGAGTCCTAAAGCTGGGCAGTACAGTGCCTGAACTCTGAAGGAGGGAGGTTATATTTACAGATTTTGAACTGTATATCGGCAGGCCCCTGGCAAAGGGAGTGATGGAATGATGATGATAAAAGTATTTCTTTTGTTGGGGTCACCCCGCCCCGATGGGAAACAGCTGTAGTGGGTTTAAAAAAAAAAAAATGTACATTTAATCCATAAGGCATTGTAAATAAAAACAAACATCGCTTATCTTCGCACATCTTGTTCCAAATTCTCCCAATTATGGAAAAAAAAAAAAAACTGAATTAATTTCCAATATGGAATATTTTATTTTTGGGAAAATTTCCAAATTAGAGCAAAAATTAAAAAATTTTAAAATTCAGTTTTTTTTTGAATAAAAGAAATATGATTTTCTATTATTTGGAAATTTTTTTGTACATGCATTAGTCTGAATGAGAGAAAACTACTGCACTACATTGTGAATAGTTAAATATTAGCACACTAAGACACTACCTTAGCTGTTTCACAGGAGACCTGGATGGACTTCTACTAGCTCTCAAACACTTAGAACACTGTATGTGTTCACAGTCTTGCTTTTGGGACAGCTTCACAAGCAAAACTCGGGATGAAACAAGTATCACAGGTTATACATGGCAGGAGCCGTGCCCGAGTTCCTTTTCTTGTCCAATCCTAATCCCAGTATGTGCATGAATCTTGTGCCTTTATACTGTAACCCATGAATGATTCCACGGTTAAAATAAACTACAGTATGCACATAAAATGTTCACGAATTTCAAAGCATTTTCTAAATGCAGTTTACACTCCCAAGTATATTTTAAAAAATTTTTCCCTTTAATTTTTAAAATATGTTAACCTAGGTACAAGACCCCTTTCCTTAAAGAACAACACTGTATTAGAAGACTCATCAATGACCATTTCACCTAACTGAAGGTATTAAGTTCCACTTCTACTAAATACAGGTTTCCAACTTATAGATGTCCGAGTTACCACCTTTCACACTTTCGAAAAAAAAAAAAAAAAAAAAAAAAATCAATGTTACAAAATAAAAATCGGCAGTTATGAGTGGTTTATTGGCAAACCATTCTTTTAACCATACTCTGTAAGAAAATATGTTCAAAGTTGTAACTCATTCATGAGTTGAAATGCTAGTAACAGCTATAGTTGGGGGAGGGGGGGGTCCCTGAACTTAACATGCAAAATGTTCACTAGTTTGATCAATTACAGCAAATAAACTTGCATTAAAATGGCATTTTATGATGGATATTACTGTTTATGGCTTATAGCTGTTAGTGACTAACTTTCCCTTTCCCAAAAGGACACCTGTGATAACCCAATGAAAATGCTACATTTAATTGTATAACTCGCATTTCACAGTAAGGGCAAAGATGATAAAATTAAAGGGAGATATGTTGAGGGAACAAAAGCAGGAGAAGGAGAAAAGGTTTACACAGTTTAAAAAATATCAGTGCCAGTTAAGATACTGCAGAGAGAATCCATATAAAAAATGGGACAATCAAATTGGGGGAAAATAGGAAACGGGGTCAGGCAGAGCATTGGAAGAAGCATCTTGATGAATGGAATAATCCATAGAAAGATGTTTTACTGTAAGCATAGCCTAACATAAGAAAGAAGGAACACTGTAAACAGGCTACTGGTCTATGCGAGACAGGTCCAATTCTCCCACCGGCTTAAGCCAATGCCTTGACCTAGTGAGGTCAGACAAAGTCACTTACCCTTTGACTGTCGCGGCCATATATATACGTTTTTATGAGTTACCGTGTTTGACGTTTATATACTCATAAATTCTAGCGGGTTCAAATCAAGAAGGAGAAAGCTG
>NW_026495671.1:0-14075 GCF_026875155.1 Cherax quadricarinatus | reverse complement strand
TTTCGTGCTTTCGTTCATTCTTTCTTCCTTCAGGGGGGGATTTGGGGCCTGTATTCAGAGTCGCTCATTTGCAGGGAGAATTGAAGCCAAAAATGATTAGTTAAGGTCTAAAAAAAATTGAAAAAAAACTCAGTCATTGTACTTGTATATAAGCCACCAGATGCAACTTCCCAACAGTTAAGGGAACAGGGTCGAAAATTGCTCTTGTCTGGAAAACCTTCCTGCCCTCCCCAAACACGCTGCTTGGTGACTTCAACTAAGAAAAAGCAAAATAGAGAAAGAGCAAATAATGTAGCAGAAATAACCCCGGGGAGGCAGCTCAGATGAAAATCACACACACATGAGCTGCTGAATTTCTACAAGAACACACTCTAAGTCAGCAATAGGGAACCAACAAACGGGGGACAAAAACTTTTGCCTTATTTTCACATATAATAGGAACCGGACAGAATCATAATATAAAAAAAAACAAATTCTGATCACAATCTAACGAATCCAGACTTACAGCACTGGAATCCTGACGCAAAAGGAATACAGCTATGGGGGTACCTTCACCAAATTCAACTTCACAACAAGACATCAATGGGATCGGTAAACTATTCCTACTAAAATATGTTGGGGAAAGATATCTTAAAAAATAGGCCCGTAACCAGTGCCTTGAAAAGATCATCTTTCTGGTATGAAGATTTCAAGACAGTTCTAAAAAAAAAAGAAAAGTAAACTGGAGAGACAGAGACAAAAAAATTACTGAGCTCCTCGGGGTCCAGATTTCTGATACAGGGAAGGAAGTGCAACCCAAAGGGGAAGGGAAATATTGAGTCAAGTTAAGGGACTCATCCGGGACCCAGGAGAGACAAGAGGAGCTAAAAGCAATTAGTGAAATTGATAGAAATTCGAAATATTTTTTCAAATATGAGAAAAAAAAGTCAAAACCATTCTGTATGGGCCCCTGCCAGACAAGACGGATCCTACCGGGACGACAACACAGAAATGAGTGAGATACTGAAATTTTAATATGCTCTGTGTTTACGGCCCACTAATCAGTCAAACAATTTTTTCGTTTAAGCTCAAAACCCGCCAATTGTATCCCCTTTTTCTGACAAACCCTAACTCCATAGCTTTGAAAAGCCTCGACGACTGCCCATGCACTAACCCCCGGCCCCCAGACTCGGGGAACTCTGTGTTCATTAAGAATGTATGGAGAAGAGCATAGACACAGGTGGATTCCACATACTAAAAAAACCGGATTAGCCCCACTCCATAAAGGTCATAAAGCAATAGCTAAGAACCAATAGCTTTTTAAAATCCCACACATAAAAATCTTTGAAAGAGTTCTAAGAAGCAGGATTGAAACCACTTGGACTCCCAAAAAAGCACAATCCAGGGCAACATAGGGGTTCAGAAGGTCGCTCCTGCTCTCCAATACTGGACCACTTAGTCTTGGATGCACTGAAAAAAAACAGAATGCTGATGCAGTATACACAGACTTTGAAAAGCCCTGGGAAATGCGATCAAGGTGTAAAGCAAAAAAAAATGCGTGCTAAAGGGATAACTGGCAAAGTAGGGGACATGGATCTTTAACTTTCTAACCAAACGAACACAAAGAGTAGGGGAAAGAGAGTTAAATCGGGAAACTGCCCTAGGAAAGGGTCTGTTCCACAAGGCACAGTATCGCCTCTTCCTGTTTCCTTTTCCCCATTCAACTAGGATGTAAATCAAGCACTGTATCACCTTCGAGGGGATACTAGGGTCTCGTGAGTGTATCCATTGAAGACAGGCAAATAAAAAAGATATAAACCTATTTTTTCAATGGCCGGGGGGAAGGGGAGCAATATGATGTTCAATGAGGGCAAATTCAGTATAGTAGTTACCCGTCTCAGTAGTATAACCAGTTACCAATAACCGTCCTTTACCCAAAACCAAACCGTCCTCCCTGAGTCACGGTCTTTCATATTGGTGACTGCACTATTTTAAAAGACCCCCTCTCGGGTACTGGGTGCACCCGGGTAGTGAGTATTTCAGTGTAACCAAGGGATGGTACGGGTGGCAAGGGCTTCTCCACATAACACAATTATAGAAAAAACAGCCTACGTGGTTTTCTTACCTAATCCACGATCGAACTCCCACATGATAAATTGTGTACAGCGGGGTGGAGCGAGGAATTTACGTTTTTTAAAGGGTAATTCAAAGCGTTAGAAGGCTGTTTGTGTGAGTAAGCGCCAGGGTCAAGGTGAACCGCACCCACCAGCCACTACCCTCACAAGCACCATCTCCAGCCACGCCGCCTACTCCCCTCACAACCTACAGCCTGCAAGCCTGTTGAAGCCGTTTCGAGCTTCCTGGCTTAGTTCGTGTGCTAATTGCTTCAATCTCCGAGGGGTTGACCCGGATTTTGTACAATTAAGCCAGTCAGTAAGCCAGATTGATGGAAGTGAACGCCAGTCCAGCCTATCACCAGCCTTCTCCTGTCATCCAACTGCTCCTCCGGTGCTTTGTGCATCGTTACACTCTTCCAGTCAGCGCATTCCGTGGCGTAAGCCAGTCAGCCAAAGCCCAGCTTCTAACCCAGCTGAGAGATGAGAAGTAAGCCACGCAGTAAGAAGAAGCCAAGTTCCTCTGAAGTATTGTCTATATCGCTTTGTTGCTTCCCTGTTTGGAGTGCTAAGAGTGGTTTTCACCATTCCGTGCATAGAGTGGCATATAAGCCACCTTCGTGGGTAGAGAGTGGAGTCCGTCGGCCAGTGAGCGCCAGCAGAAGTCACAACCACCACCGCGTCCCGGACCTCAACTCACCCACCCCACACACCACCACCGATCACTCCCACCCACCAGTGGGGAGAGGGGGGGGGGGGTGGAGCTAGGTTCATTCGGAGGCGGGAGGGAGCAAGTGCGCGCGTGGATATGAGAGTGAGTGTAATATGGTGAACACCCTTTTATAGCGGGGTGCCGGGGTGTCCTAGTAAACTATAGGGGGTTGGTGATAGCACTACAGATGGATGATGGGCATCACATAGGGATTGGTCAAGGGCATCAGGTAGCACGGTCTGACGGACAAACTGTATCGTATTCGCATAGACACACAGACGCGCAGGACAGAAAAATGAGACTTTTGTGGACGTAGCGTGTTCTCTTCTAGAAAGCACATTTCTTCCGACAACAGTGAGAATGTAGGAGGCGTCAGTATCACCGCGCGGGACACCTTACCACCCCCCCATCACCAGTAATCGCCCTTCTACTACTCAAAGACTCCATGATAATTTTCTTGAGACATTGTTCTGCATTTAAAGACATTTGTGTGTGTGAGACATTTATAGTAAATGCTTGTGTACTCTAAACCTTGTGTTTTCAGTGTAAACGCAGTAATTCTTTGACTCATTATTTTTACAATATTTTCAGTGTTTTTCACTTATCTTATATTTTTATTCTGTGTTTTGTCTTTATGCTACTCCTGTCTCTAGTAATATTATTGTGTAGTGAGTACCAGTCAGTCACACTGTGTGAAGTGATTCAATTTTTTTTATTGTATTCTTTCAGTGTTGTATTCTCCAATTGTCATTGTATTTCATGCAGTGATATTCACCCCAGTATACTAAATTATCCATTTATTTCTATGTGTGTCTTTTTTTTTTCGTATGCCAGCAGTGTCTCATTCCTCTAATTTTTTCGCAGACTGTGTACCATTATTTTTGCCAGCAAATTTTTGTCGTATCAGTCACAGCAAGATTTTGTTGTATCAGTCACAGCAGGATTTTGTTGTAAGAATATATGAAGTGTGCCCTGCCACTGTAAGTGTTATATTACCTGTTTTGTTCCTGTGTTTTATTTTATTCATATTTTTATAATTCTTGAACAAATTCACTCTTGATGCAATTTCAATTACTTTTAACGTAAAGTGTTTTCTTACTCTGTTTGAGTAAATTGTTTTGTCTAATTTACAATTAAGAGTTAAAGTGTTCAATCAGTTTTATTTTTTTTTCTTCATATTTTAATTTTATCATTTTACCTGAGTTTTCCCAGTGACACTTTATTACTGCAGTGATTATTTCTACACTTATTTTGTTGCACTTGTTCTGCAGTGAATTATTTTCTTTTATTGATATTTTTATGAATTATATTTTAATTTTGTCTATGCATTCTTAGAAAATACTTAAATTTCCCAGTTAACAATTTAGTAATTTTATTTTATACTTTTACATTGATTTAAAAATTTAATTAATTAATTTCTTTATTAGCAAGAGTAAAGACAGCTCATTTTGAATTTAATTCAGTCTCCAGTAATATTTTTACTTGTATATTTCAATGTAAATTTTTTTTTCTTGGTCAATAGTCCTTTAAATTGAGTTTTCCTTCCTCTTGCAGTGTATCTTAGACATTATTTTATTATTCTGCAGAATTAGTTGTATATCTTTTATTTCAATTCTAGAATTTTATATCATTTTATTGTTCATTATTTTTGCCTTATTTGTTCTCGTGCTACTTTGCCATTATGTCTCACATACCGTCAAGTGATACTTTAGTGAATGTCGACACTCAGACCTCTCAGGCTACTGCTGGTCCTGTCATCAGTCCTCACAGTTCCTTACCGACTGACAGACCGACCCAGACACCGAGATATTATAGTTATACTCGTGATTCCCTTGATGCGTTACCTTTATTCAATGGCCATGTACATAGTCTTGAAGCATGGTTTGCAGCCATTCGTTCTCGTGCTAGTGCTCTAGGTGAAGGTCCTCCTTCAGAGGAAAGCCTTATCAGACTTGCTAAAGAAGCTCTTTATCGATCTCCTGCTGCTGTTCACGTTGTTGATCTCCTTGATATGCGAGACTTCAGGAATCTTACTAGGTGGTCACAATATGAGGAACTGATTCGTTCTTTCCTTGTCCAGTTCAAAAAACAGTGATCCATATGTCGTTCTTAGGGAATAGTGATAAGCATACACCCATGAGTACTGAATCTTGAGTGCATTTGCTGTTAGTTAGATAAACTTTATCATCATTTATCAATGCTTGTCCAATCATCATCATTTTCATCTGAAGAGGCTAAAACCATTTACAGAATCAATTGCTAAAATTAGCAGCTTTTGGAGCAAATGTTTAAAAAGAATTATGCCACCTGCTTCTGTGTGTGATTATGAGGCTGATTCCTTCCATCTGTATCGATGGAACCCACTTACAGCCTTAAATCATGTACAGTTCCTTGTGCCCCAGGTTACTTTCCCTTGTATTAAAAGTAATGTCACAAAATATGCCTCAGTCTGCACACCTATTGTTTGCGCCACAGAGACAAAATCGTAGTCGTCAACCATCTCAAGAGATCATCAAGAACCAGTGTACAGAGGTCGTATACACATCGTAGTATTCATAGTACATTCAGTACCCATAGTCGGCGGAATGTTACAACTGTGGTTTCCGTGACATATTTGCATTTAATTGTCTGTTAGTTATCCTAAGAGACGTCGTACTGATGATGATGTATCAGATTTCTTACTGTACTTATCATAGAATCATGGACATGACCACATCGAGTGTAATGCATCTATATTAACTTCAGTACTCTAGACTTTCCGTAGGTCGTCCCAACCGCAGAACCGCGAGGAAACAGATCTCGTGGTTTTCAAAATAACCAGAACCAGGCTCATTCATTCAAATTCCAACTAAACCTGAACCCCAGGCTCGTTCTTCCCATTCGGGGGAATTTCGAGCGCCCCAGTCAACGCCCCATGGTGACAGTAGGTGATAATGAGTACACATCCCGTTAACAACTTTCCTTTGAGCCTTAAGCAGTCTCGAGAATTGACCACAACCAAGCCTGCTGAGGTTGTTGCTTCAAATGTCTCTGACACAGATGATTTTGGGCGATGGAGTAGAACAAGTTCTTTTCTGATGAAAATCTCACCTTTTTTGTTTGCACGAAAACTTCATGCAACCATAGGCCCTATAGTGAAAGCATCTGTTTATAATGCGCGGGTTTCAATTGTTCATGCCACACTTCACCCCACATATTAGTGCGCAAATTCATATTATTATGTCTAGTTTGTTTATGGTTTTAAGAAGTTACGACATGTCCTCCCTTCTCGTAGAACCGACTCCCGTTTTTTGTCCTCCCCTTAGTGGAGTATCTGGTTATCACCTGCGTGTCCCGAGGTACGACCTGCCCTAACCTTTTCTATCCAAAGGTAGTGGACTTCACTGCTTCCTTCCTTGTTGTCGACCAGATTACTTTCCCTGGTGACTCTTTCTACTGGGATTTTGCTTCATGCGAGACTTACGCATTGTGCTCGACCCTTATCGATGGTCATGCACAAATTGACGACTTGATCGTTCCATTCTGGGGTTACCAGCTTGGATCAGAAATCTGTTATACTTGATGCCAGAGTTATTGATGTACGGATCAAGTCCTTACAAGCTAATGCTTTCGCCAGTAGAGTACCCACCCAAGCGGTCAGGCAGCTGGTATTTCTGTCACTTCCCATCAGGTCTCCACCTATACCTTCAAGAATTGCAGGATAGTCCGATGCCTCAAGTGTCCGAGGCACGCTCAGATTGCCTTGATTGCTCAAACCTACCCTTTTGCTATGCCTGCTAGTTCGAGTATAGTTTCTCCACAGGGACGCCATGTCGGGAAAAAAAATGACTTGCAACTAGTAAATGCCATCTCTTGTTGATGTCACATGCCGTCTGCAGAAAAGGACGTTTCTGTTGCGGACTAGTGCTCTCACTAGAGTGTCTGTAGTTGTTCTAGTGTTCAGATGGTGATAACGTCTAGTTGACAGTGATTCCTGCAAAGTATAAAAGGCTCCTATTGTTGAACCATCCTTAAATGTTGTAAGAGATAGTAAAGATCCTTTTCTACCTGGCCAACACTTCTGGTCACAGTGTTCGCCTCAGAGCAAATACCAAATCTTGTTGGACCGTGTTCACTATCCTTACCCTGTTCAGGTAGGGATGAGTTGTCACTGACCAGTGGTCGGTGCATTCTGCCGGGGAGGACCTCATCCACTCGCACTGGATCAATCTGTTACACAGTATGAGGGTGAAAGACTTAGCTTCCACTGACTTCCCAGATGAAGTCAAGCGTTTGTTGACTTGTTGAACAAACGTCGTAAAGCCATTGACTTTACCAGGTGAGAAGACTGGGTTATATCTATAACGAACTTATTGTCCCATCGTATTACACTTTGAAACTGGTACTAGACCTATCTACATACCTGCGTAACAGAATCTCTCATTCACAAGTGCTGTCGCAGAAGAATTGATCAATCAAATGCTTGAGGATGAGTTATTGAACCTAGCTATTTTCCCCTTGGAATGCACCTTGATATTAGTACATCAGAAGGATGGTACTTGGCGTCAGTAATTGACTTTTGGAATGTAACGCAAAAACCATTACAGATCGCTTTTCACTCACTGTACTGGGTGATCTTTTAGTATGTTGGAGGATAACAAAGTCTTTTCAACCCTAGATTTGTTACAAGGGTTTTGGCAAGAACTCCCTCTTCAAGAGGACAGCAAGTACTAACTGCATTCTACACTCCTACAGGTCATTCATCACTATCTCCGAATGGCATTTGGATTACGATC
The DNA here is from genome assembly GCF_026875155.1 of Cherax quadricarinatus. Taxonomy (NCBI): domain Eukaryota; kingdom Metazoa; phylum Arthropoda; class Malacostraca; order Decapoda; family Parastacidae; genus Cherax; species Cherax quadricarinatus. Next base: position 6,495 of record NW_026495671.1, on the reverse strand, counting down.
TTCCCCTATCACGTTCTCAAGCTCATGACTAATATCTTTAGATGTCTCATATGTAATGCACTTATGGTTTTTGTACTTTGATGAACGTAATCGTATGTCTAAGACGTGGTGGATACACACTTGAAAAGACTTGATTTGATGTAGTACTTGGTAAGCTTGAAGGAGCCAATTTAAGATCAAAAACTGTCAAAATGTCATTTTTCGATCAGGGAAATTAGTTTCTTGGTCACGTAGTCACCTCCTAGAGGGAGGTTAAGACTGACCAAAGTAAAGTAACTGCAGTACTAAATTTTCAACTCCCCAAACTGCTTGATGCCGTAAGATCTTTGTCGGGCTTCTTAGCGGTTTTTATAGAGCTTTCATTGCCAATTTTTCTTCCTTAGCTGTCTCTAACTGAGTTTGCTTAAGAAAGATGCTCCTTTTGTTTGGGACTTCCGTCAAGAAAAGAGCATTCAACTCTAAGAGAAAAGCTAACTTCTGCTCCAATTTTGAAATTTTCCAGATTTTTCTAAGCCCTTTCTATCTGACAACTGATGCTAGTTGCAAGTGGCATGGTGCCGTACTAGGACTCAGAGACCGATGGCAAGTACAACGCAGTTGCATTTGTAGCCGAGTCCTTTACAAAGGCGGAAACGTCATTCATACAGTAACCGAGCAAGAACTTTAGCAATATATGGTCTTTAGCACTTCGAGACTTTATTTCTCAGTACTCTGTTCATGTTTGACAGATCTTGCTCCACTGATACCTTATTCCAGAACAAACAACCTACTGGAAGGTTAGCTAGATGGACCTTGACTATCCAAGAGTTCAACCCCCCTTTGAGCTTTTTCCCGGGGCAAGTCAATGTGTCGAGATCCCTTATCGCGACTTTTAGTATAGTAACTGCAGCCCTCCATTTAGTGGGAAGTGAAAAGAATGCTCAACGAACAGAACCCATGTGGTCTTTTGTGATACGATTCCTGCCCAGGAAGATCTTTTTCGATGTAAAACCACCAGCACCCATCGTGATTTTCTCTGAACCAAAAAATTACTGTATCGAACAGCCGATTGGGGTACTCCAGCGAAAGTTTTCCAGTTAGTAATTCCCAGTCACTATGAATGTAGTTTAAGCTAGTTCCGATGTACCAGGGGTTTCACACCCTGGTATGGATCGTTCATAAAACAACCCGATTGAAAAACTTTTGGCCTCGTATGCAAAATGTATTTTGAGTTGTTAGGAAAATTATGCTGCTGCAACATAAAGGCAATGTAATGGTCCTAATCCAAAAAGTGACCAACCCCAGCGAACCTTGGGAAAGAGTTGCGCAGATTTGTTAACTAATTTCCCCTGTTCCTCCAAGGAAAAAAAAAATCTGTGGTTTTTTGGGAGACCATTTCACCAGTATTGGAGTTAGTTTTCCCATTGCAATAAGACTGCCGAGACAGTAGCTAAAGCGTTTAAAAACGTTTTTGCAGGCACACCACTCCTAAGTCCCTAGTAACAGATAATGGAGGTGAATTCTGTAATGAAATTCTTGAAAATTTGTGTACCTTGTACAAGATCACTAAATCCACCATTGTTCTCATCATCCTGCCAGCAATGGGTTAGCGGAACGACCAATAAGAAAGTACTTGATGTCTTGAGAGCACTATCAATCCCAATAGTGAAACTTGGAATGAAGTTATACCTGATGTGCAGTGTGCTATAAATTCTGCTTACAATGTTTCTATAGGTGACACTCCACATTATGCATTGTATGGTGTAGATAAACGTTTGCCTTATGAGTTGTTATATTCTAATCCGAAAACCAAATTATAACCCTGATGATTTCGTAGCAACTCGTACCAGCTTAGCTCAAAGTGTTTTTAGAAGAATCCGTGAAACACTTCATAAATCAACAGCAGAATTTACAAGAGTCGCAAATACTCGAGTAAAGCCATCCAAAATCAAAGTAGGTTCGAGAGTTATGCTGACTAATTTTAACAAAAACGTCTGCTATGCCAAAGCTTGATCAAAGGTTTGTTGGTCCTTATCGAGTAGTTGAACATATCACTGGAAATAAGTATAAGGTTAGAGAGATTAGTACTGGTCAGTATAAAGAATCGCATTTGGATCATATGAAGTTAGTATGTGATGATAATGATGTTCCAACCCAGACTAATGTGACAGACTCTGACAATCCTCCTGATCCTGTAATCTCTTCCTCTGATACTCAGTCAGACGATCAACCTGAATGTCGTTATTCCCTACGTACACGACAGGTATTGAGAAATCCTCAAGTATCATTTGTAACTTCCAATTCAGATTTGCCTCAAATACAGCATGAGTTAGCCAATGCTACAGAGTTTGATCCTCCCAGAGATGACACCCATTCTGCATATGTCAATCACACCCTAGCAGAGTTGGGGTTAAATGTAAATAACCTGTATAGATGAATAATTACAGTATCAAATTACAGTATTCAAAGAATTTTTTTTTTGTGTTCATGTTCTCTCCGCATTCTGAGAGTTAACAGTCTAGATTTGCGTGCACCGAATCTGCCTTTCTGTTAAACACTCTTTCTTTGTATATATTCCTTCCTCAGAATCCGTAGATCACACGAATACAGATCGATCGATCAAAAATTTTTTTTTATCACTTGTATTCTCAACGTAGAGTTCGTTGTTCAATTGTTGAGTTTTAAGTTGTACTATCGTATACCTTGTATTGCATTACAGTTTCAGTTACGTAAGCTTTCATTCCAATGTTCTACTTATGTATCTATAATGTTTCATTTTGTGTACTTTGACATTGTAAGAATCGGGCCCAAAAAGCCGTATCCCTTTCCATCTCTAGTTTTATTGTTGTATTTTCGAAACACATACTTAGCCGTCCCCGGGACTCTCAGTAGTAGTAACTTTAGAAAAACCATTAAACCATTAAACCATTTGTCCTTGACTCACGCCCCAACCCCCCTTGGGGAGTCACTCCCATATTTTGGCTGATTTGACATGTGAAGGGGGAGCTTTAGCCACCAGGCCCCCGGGGCCACCAATAAAAAAAAACCAGGAAAAAGACTGGCAATTTGTTTTCCCTTTTTCCTCTTGAAAAAGCAAATGACCTATAAATGAAGGCCAAAAAAAATCCAGGCTGAAAGCCTTCCATCTCCCTAATTTAAAAAAATTTTTGAGAGTACTTCTGAAGAAAGTTGAAACTGATTAATTTTATGAGCCAAAATATTGATGAGGTGATTGCCCTTTACCCCATATGAAATTTTGATAAAGCATTAACCAAAAGGGCGAACAACTGCTCCCGGGGAGGATGGGGATAACCTTTTGTATTCTCAAAAACTTCCAAAAGGCCCCGTGTGATAAACCCCTTTTTTGGGACTGTAAAATCCAGTTACATTGGGGGGGCGGGGTTTTCCCACTTCCCGGGGGCCCAAAAGTCTCTTTTTGCCCCACCCTAAGCCCCAAAAAGCCTGAAAAATTTAGGGCCCACTCCTTTAAAAAGTTTTTCTTTTAAAACTTTTGGGAAAAATGAAAGGGTTAAACCCGACTGGGGCCCACAGAAACAAAAGATCCAACTTCCCCCTACCTCTATGGGTTTTATGAAAGGTAAAAAAGGGGCAGAAAAAGGGGAAATTTTCCCCCTTTCTCAAATGGGACAAAACCCAAATAGTTTTTTAAAACCCCCTTTTCTTGATCTTAAAAAACGCATTTGGGGTTTTTGCGAAAAGAACCGTTAAAACACATGAACTAGCCAAAATGAATATTGGTGGAAACTTTACTCTGCTGGATAATAGGATACCTGTCAAATAGAAATTCCTCTGTCCTTTACCAAGGCTTTAAAATGTTTTTTAAAAAAATGTCCCTTTTGGTACAAAACCCCAGGGGGGGGTTTTTTTAATTTTCCCCTGGGTATTTAATTTTGATTTAAAGCCTTTCCCAAATGCTCTAACCCCGCCTCCCTAAACATATCTATGCTGAAGATATCATGATCCATACAACAGGGCATAAAAGATGAATACCATTCTTAATTAAGTTCAAAAATTTGTAAACGACAAGGCCCCATAATATCTTCCTCTAAAACTAAAAAAATTTAACCCCAACAAAAGACATCCCCCCCCCCAAACTATTTGCAGGGGGAAATCATTAGCTACGTTAAAAATTACAGATATCTTGGTGTTTGATGGACCCCTTTTAAAAAATCCCCCCTATACCACAACTAAAAAAAGAAATGTAAAGCTGGGCAAATGCTCTCAAAGCTGTTGCTGGCTACAATCCCAACTAGGTGAAAATGTGAGAACGTAAAATGATGTCAAAGCCAGTTAGGTCCTTAAAATGTTATTGTTCCCATGTTATATTAGCTAGAGAAATTTCCTCCCCGACCCTTGGAGTTAATGAAAAATGAAGTCTCGGGATTATTTTTGGGCTGCCCGTTTAAAAAGTTTTTAACAGGGGAAGGAGCTTGGTATTTCTGTACAGTATAGGATTGTTGAAATTCACTGTACTGGGTATTAGAATGTTGAAAAATAAACCCAACACTGCACAGTGAATTTTAGAAGTGTCAGAGGTAAATACCACACATCTAAAGGGTTTGTGAAAAAGTCAATTGCATAAGTTTTTAAAACCACAGAATGTATCACTGTAGGCAACAAGGCATTTCCCCCTCCTGGAAGATGGTTCATTTAATATCACAACCTACAATCCCCCCCAAAAGCCATTTCATAAACCCTTCCTTAAATTCTTGTTTTGACAACTGCTCAGAAGAAAATTTTTCACCTGCGGGGAGTAACAAGTTTCACAAGTTATATACAGGGGATCTAACAGGAGTTTTTGGGAGGGCGCATCTGCTCTTGTTGCCACCCCCCCTATTAAGAAAAGTAATAAATTTGTTGAGTTAGGCATAAGAATTTAACAAACTGGGGTCTACACGCAAACTGAATTGTTTGCAATCCTAATGGCGCTAAAACTAACCCAGACAGAGCTTTTTCTCATCACATTATATCATTCACACTGAAGGCCTTTACCAATTTTAAAGACTCCAAAAACATGCTCATTTTTTTTTTTTTATATTTATTTAAAACCAATACAGTTTTAACATAAAAAATAAAGAAACAGTAGGGAACCAATAAATTAATGACAAACGGATTGTACTTACATGCTCGCAAAAATTTTACAACAAAAACCCTTACATAAGAACATAACAAAAAACAAAATTACATGTCACGGGGTCATAAATTTGACTATATACAAAACCTTGCATAATATAACTGTAAAATTTAAATGACATCTGAAAAAGGTTCAATACACTTGAACAAAAAATACAAAGAAGTTTATCATTTAAATCCATCCTCACATTAATCAAAAAAACAAAAACCTAACATCATAATCAACTAAAAATTCAAAATTTACCCCTAAAATAAGTGAAATATCCCAAAAAACAAAAAACAGAAAAAAATAAAGTTAGAACAAATAACAAGCCTATACTGTTACAATACACCCTAAAAACTTTTAGAAAATGGCCTACGCACTAAAAATGTCTAATATTTGTATACCATAAGACTAAAACTTAACATCAAAACTTCATGAAAACCCCAAACCGGGTTTAGGGACAGCCTTAAATTTTAAAATTTAAAAAGAACAATCATCGTATATAAAATATTACATAACTTCTGACCCAGCAAAAGGGTCAATCCAATAGAAAGAATTAAAATTTTTAAAATATACACATACACACCCACCAAAAACACCCCCACCCCCATCCACACACACCCCCACACACAAAAATTTTTAAAAAACACATTTAAACTATGCACTGTATGCACAATGCAAAAAAAGGATTAAGATCTTCACGTGCAAAAAAACCGCACTAACATAAAAACAAAAAATAAAAACACTCTTCGCAAATAACCTTTTTTCTCAAAATCATGTTATACAAGAGATACACATCAAATTATACATAAATCACTATATTTAAACCCACATTCGAAAAAATTTATATCTACCATAACGAGCCCTTTAGCCTACTCCCCACTTGGAGCCATAAAGTCCCAAAGAAAACCAGGAAAACCCTTCCAAAACCCCATTCACAAAACTCTCACCCCCCCCCCCCCAGGGAGGCGAGCCCGCTGTTGCCCCTGACTCCCTCCAACCATGAAAAAACCCCTTTTATTTACCATATCCAAAAACAATTTACGAGATCCCCTAACGTTAGCATTTTAACCCCTCGAGAAAAACCCGATCCCCCCTCCTCCCATACAAATCCTGTTTCACACCTCTACTATAGAACTTACCGCAAGAACCTTCCTTTTTCCCCCTATCCCCTCTCCCCCTCAACACCCCCGACATTTATATAATTACCATGATATAATCTAAAGCCTTAACACCCTCGCTAACCCACCCCTATCTAGACTTTTGAGACGCAAAACCGACCCCCCACGGCCCCCCCCCCTCGTACCAACCTACTTAACCCGCACCCAACTCCTCTACCCTTACAAAAGTAAACTACATGGAACGCTGTTTATCACAAT
>NW_026495665.1:0-11870 GCF_026875155.1 Cherax quadricarinatus | reverse complement strand
AGATAAAAACTAACAAAGGAGTTGATATGCATGCGGGAAAAGCCTTTCGGCCCGACTTGTTTTCTTAGTGGGTTTTCCTTCCGGAGATAATGCTTGTGCTATCTCCCAGTGGGAAATTTTCGGAGCGGTGGTAAAAAGTGTTAGTTTTTAAGTGACCATATGTCCTTGCCCTTTTAAAAAATTTATGGTGAAATGTGTATTTTTTGATTTTTAGTTATTTTTGAATGATTAATTTTTTTTGGTGATTTTCTTTTTTTTTTTGTAATTTTTTTTTTTTGTGGTAAATCTTATTTTTAGTCTTTATGAAAACATTTTGTTCATGTTATTTGAGATGATTTTTTTTGTGACTTAATATTTTTTGAGAAGTAAAAAGAAAAATCCCAAAATTTGAAATCAATTTTCTCTGAGGAATCATGTCCCAACCCCTCTCAAAAATAATTGTTTGCATGTGGATGGGGGCGGAGAGGGGAAGATGTGCCCCGGCTTTTAAAAAAGGGAAAACACCGAAAAACTAAGAGGGGGGGAATAGTGTAGGGGAAAAAAAAAATAAGTACCAGGAGAAGAATTAAAAAAGAGAGGAAAAAGAAATAACGATGGGCGGGGGAGAAAAAAAAAGAAATGAGAGGAAAAATAGAAAGCAGTTTGTGAAAAAATGTGGGGAGGGAGAGATTTTTATTTAATTTGGGTTTGAATAATGTTTATGATATAATATATATATTTTTATATATTATTTTATATATATATTTATATATATTATATTATTATATATAATATATTTTTTTATCACACTGGCAGATTCCCCCCAAGGCAGGGTGGCCGAAAAAAAAAATTTCCCCATCATTCACCCCCATCATGTTTCCCAAAAGGGTTTTGTTTTACACACAGTTTTTAAACGCAACATTAACCCCCCTCCTTCACGACTTTATATTATGTCTGCCGAATATTTTTAAAATGGTTAATTAGCAAAAAATCTTTAAAAAATTAAAGTTTTTCTAAATTTTCTTTATACATTTAAAAGTATATTTTTTTTCATTTAAAGTTATGTAAAAAAATTATTTTTGCACCAAAAAAATTTAGAAAAATTCTAACCTTATTATAACAGAGAATTTTTTTGCTTAACCAACTAAAATATTTTAAACGTTTACAAAAATTTGTACTAAACAAAAACAATCAAATACGTTTTTTCGTTAGGTTCAGAATGATTTTGGGGAAATTATTACAACACAAATTTTCACTTGTCCTATATGGCAAGATGAGGTTTATTTTGCCAAGATCGAAGTTTGCCTATTCGGCACGACTATTATATATATATTTTTATATAATATATATATATATATTATATATTTATATATATATATTATAATAAATGTCGTGCGAATAAATAAAAATTGCTATTTTTTGGTTAAATAGCAACGCACTTTTTGCCGTAGGAGTGAAAAAATTTTCGTATGTAAAAATTTAAAAAAAAAAATTATATTTCATTTTCTTTTTCATTATTAAATTTACGTAATCTTATTTAAAAATATAGTTCATTAAAAACAAAAAAAAAAAAGGGCACAATACGCGACGGAACAATCAAAAATAACTCGCAATAAAAGACGGTCAGTTACGACAAGTTTCGGTCCGATTTGGCCCATTTAAAAAGTCACACTAAATAATCTACTATACCACCTCCTACTATGATCCCCCATTGCCCCATTTTCTTTAGTGTGGTTTGAAATTGATCCAAGTCGGACCGAAACGTCGTCTTTTAGCTCCTTCTTCTATGTGGGGGTTTTTTTGGTGCTTTTCCAAAAGCTTTAAATTAACTTGCCCCTTGTTATTAGGTTGGTAATTTTTCTAGGGTTTTCTTTTGGAAAAAAAATTATTAATTTTACATTAAATAAATGAAAAAAAATATATTTTAAGGTATAAGAGAAAGTCATAGAAAAGGACTTAAAGTTTTAAATTAGTTCTTGCTAACTGACCTTTTACCTATTCGGCACGACATATGTAAGCAATACTGTCTGTATTAAAGAGGTAGATAAGGAAAAAAGAAAACAGTATTTACATTTTTTGTCTATAATTTTTAATTTTATAATTTCTTTTAAATCTGAATCGTTATTTAAAAAAAAGAAAGCGGTGAGAATAGGATAATGAGGTGAAGACAAAGTAGTTGGCAGAAAAAAATTTAGGACGAATTTTACCAGAAGGAGAAGGTAACAGTATTGAAGGAGATGAAAATAATATAAAGCAGAAGGGAAAAAGGCGGAAGAGGAAAAGAGATAGAGGAAGAGGGGTGTGCAGAGAAACCCTTCCTCTACACGAGTTTCCTGATTGTTTGAAGTGGTACACCCTCTCGCTAAAATGAAGTGGGTTTGTTTGTATGACTGCGCATTATTCCTGACGTATGTTGTTATTTCTTGCTGCTTGAATGTTGTGTTAGTGAAATATTACTGAAGGAGTCTTGGTTTAATCACTCTGCTACGTATTTTTTTTTTTAGATTTAAATAGCTGCGCTTTAAATTTTATAATATTTTAAAAAAACAGTAAATATATTTAAAAAAAAACTATTTTATGTGTTTTGAATGGTGAAAGGCGAAGGTTTTCCTTTCGACTGTTTAAACACCAACCTCCCCAGAGCGAGTGAAAAGTGCTGTGGAGAAATTTTCCCAAGAGGGGGTAACGCCCCCCCAAACCCCCCCTTTTGCTCCTTCAGCCCCCAGGGGCTCACCCCCCTTAGAAGGGGCAATCATTTTGTTTACGTATATCAAGTTTAAATTTCAAAAGATGTTTAATCAGATTTACCCCGTTTCTGGTATGGGCTTTTTTGCAAGAGACCAGTGTTGCAAGTAGGTTGTTTTTAAATGAGAGACAATCAATCTCCTACCTTCAAGACAGTTAAGGAAAACCTTTCACCCCCCTTTATTACCATTTTTTTAAAGATGTCATTGTGTCTATGCCCAGGGAAAACAAGAATCAAAAAATTTTTCATTGCTTCATGGGAAAGTTTGGCAAAGGAAGGGAAAATATGCTAGTCGCTTTTTTTTATTTGCTGGGGGCAAGGAAGTGCAGAAGGGGTCTTAGCTTAGATTTATTTTTACCCCGCTAAGGGAACATTGACGCTGGGGGTTTAAAGAAAAAAAGAACATGTCCCTGGTTTGTGTGCATAAAAGAAACTCAAAGAACACATCAAAGCACTTGAAAAAATGTGATAAACTTTTTATGATATGACTGTGAATAAAAAAAAACAGTACTTGTTTAACGGTGTTAAAAACGAGGTTGCGAGCCTAAAAAAGTGTTTGGGCGACATTCTTAGAGAAAAACCCTCGTTCAATCAAGAAACGGACAACGGGTGGAACTATGGGTCAGCTACAAAAAACCCAGGTTTGTTAATATACAAAATTGGGTTTAGGTCGGCTGTGCGGGCGCTTTTCCATTTATTTTTTATTTGACGTACCAATCCCTGGTAAATTCAAAGGGCCATTGAGCCCACACAAGTTTGTATAGTCAGTATTCAGTTATGAAAAATACTGCCCATAAAACCCCCTAGGGGTTAATTTTTTACTTATAAAAAATTTTTTTTACCCGCCCTTAGAGAGTGATAAGACAGCTTCTTTTGACCCTTGCCTACAGGGATGGCTGTTTTAGGGAAGCTGTTTTTTTTAAAAAAGTCCCCTTATAGTCCATTATTTACTCTTAGGGCTTAGCTTGTAGCATTTTTCCCCCAAAAAATTTTTAAACCCCGGCCAGGGGGTTTCTAGTTTTCAAGCCCCATGGAGATTAGTTAAACCCCCTTTAAAGGGTTTTTAAAATTCAAATGCCTTTAAAATATAAGGGGGGAATTAATTTTTTAGTAAATTTCGAGTATTTTTTACACTTTTCGAGTTTTCCAAAAAATTTTGTATACCCCCAAAATGTTTATTAGTGGTGGGGGACAGTGACTTCCCAAATTGAAGAGTAAAAATTTGCAAACGCCCATTGGAAATTTTATTTTTACGACCGGTTTTTGCCATTTGTTTTCTCGACAAAAAGGGCATCTAGAGTTTCCCGTTACGATTTTCGTGTCCCATTGCGGGTTTTTGTTGGAAAAATGTAAAAACCCGTGATACTAGTGCAAAATTACTTCCGTGGGTTAGTTACTGGGAAAAATGTTACTGAATATTGTTTTTTCCCGTTCCTGGTGAGTTTTTATTTTGTTTTATACAAAAACGACGTTTTTTTTAAAATCATTTAAAAAACTTTGTTAAAAATAAAAAAGATTTTTAAAAAAAGTAATTTCAAATAAAAATCATTTTATTTTGAAGGAATGTTTTAAATAGACGGGTTTTTTTACGTTTGCCGATGCCACAAACGACATAAAGCTATGCAAAGTAGGAGAGAAACTGAGTAGATGAGCAATATACAGTCGACCCTCAACTAACGGCGGCATTAAGTAATGGCAATTTCATCTAACGGCGCTTTTTTGCCGTAGAAAATATGCCTTAACCAACGGCGAAAAACTTAACCAATGACATTTATCCGGAACGTGTCGATGTGCCCGAAGCGCGGCCTGAGCAGGCCAAGCCACTCCAAGAGTCAGTGTGCCATTGTTTACAAGCTGTTGCGGTTAGTTTCCATGTGTGCCTCCCATTTATTTTGGATAGTTCCACTCTTTCTAGTGCTTGTAACCGCTAAATAAGCCACCAATGTCAAGTCTGCGTTAAAAAGGATGAAAATTACGATGAAAATGAAGTCCTTCTGGAAGGGTATTCTCCTTCCAAGCAATAGACAATTCGAATTTCCCTGCTGCTGGCACATCACTAATCAACAACTCCACAATAAAGATAAGTGACATTTAATTATTGTTTATTTTGCATGTCCAATTAGTTTCCATATAATGAAATGTATATTTCATGTAAAAAAAAAAATCAGACTTTGGGGTAACAGGAGCGGATTAATTCTATTTCCATTATTTCTTATGGGGAAATTAACTCGACCAACGGCAATTTCGACCAACGGCAAGCCCTCTGGAACAAATTAATGCCGTTGGTTAAGAGTCAACTGTACTGAGCTAACTACCTCTGGATCTGGTAATCGGTAAATCCTTTGGTATTTTGCTGCTCATTTATAGTTCATTTATATATATATATTTATATATATATATTTTATATATATTATATATATATATATATATATATATATTTTTCAAAGGAATTCGCAAGAGCAGGCGAAATATACACAAACACTGATCTCTGGCCGAAGGAGACTCAAACCTACGAACCTAGGAACAAGGTATGCACTGCCTTACCATTCTCACCACACTGGACAATACCTTGGCGTGCAGCTTGCGCTAGACTTTTGATCCAAGGCAGCCAGGTTTCAGGGAGAAGGCTTACAACTTTTCATTTCATCCCCTGTATGCATCAGCTTTACTAGAGATTTTAACAATGCAAGGAATTCGCAAAAGCAGGCGAAATACACACAAACACTGATCTCTGGCCGAAGGAGACTCGAGCCTACAAACCTTGGAACAAGGTACGCAAGCTGGACGCCAAGGTATTGGTCCAGTGTGGTGAGAATGGTAAGGCACTGCATACCTTGTTCCAAGGTTCGCAGGTTCGAGTCTCTTTCGGCCAGAGATCAGTGTTTGCGTATATTTCGCCTGCTCTTGCGAATTCCTTGCACATAAAAATATATAATATATATATTATATATATATATATTATATTATATATATTATTTTTATATATATTATATATATATATATATATATATTCCAAGCGCTTTTGTGACTACTCACATTGTCATAGTTCCTTGACAATGAGAGTAGTCACGAAAGCTCTTGGAATTTCACTACTCTTTCACAGTGGTTGTTTTGCGTATTTTAAAAATCACCTGTTTACTGTGATCTTATTGTGTGTGTATATAATATATATATATATATATTATAGTATATATATATATTAATATATAATATATACACACACAATAAGTACAGTAAACAGGTGATTTTAAAATACGCAACACAACCACTGTGGAAAGAGTAGTGATAATTCCAAGAGCTTTCGTGGACTACTCTCATTGTCAAGGAACTATGTCATTGTGAGAGTAGTCACAAAAGCGCTTGGAATTATATATTATATATATATATATATAATATATATATATTATATATATATATATATAATATATATATTATATATATATATATATATAAAATTAAGTGCTGAAGGCGGCCTGAGCGGTTGCATGCGGCATGAGCGGTCCATTCCTGTGCAGTCCCTCCTGAACAGGGCTGCCTGGCGCTGAGTGCTCTGGAAGGCTTACTCGCCCTGTAACAACTTCGACAGTATTACCAAGGTGTGCTCTCCTCAGGAAAATTAATGTGATAGAAAAAGAAATAATAACAGACAACATAATCATTTATTATAGAGAAAAATATAAAACACTTAAATATGAAATTATTAAATCCTACATTAAAGAAAATGAAAAATGAAATTATAAATGATAACTGAATTCAACCACTAATATATATAGGGGTTGTCTGGTGATGGGTGACACTGAGTGTCGTTTGAATGTAGCAGTTGTGATGATGGGGGGGTCGGGGGTCGCAGGTGTGGTTACAACCACGTGTTTCGTTTCTTCACAGTATAGCCCGTGAGTATTCTATCTCGATGACGGAAACCTGGTTCTTTACCGCTACAATGGATAATGAGGTTACGTCCTGCAATTTCATACAGGGTGCACAGGTAATTAAATACAAAAATGGGAAGTCTCAGGACGTTAGTCCATCTCCATCAGTTCTGCTCGTTGATTGGCCAGGTGACCCCTCTTGTCTTCCAAGAGTTGTGCTGGGATGCTGTTGAGTTAGTGATTACTGTTTGGGACGGAGCCCCACACGTCACCTTTCGGGAGGGGGGGGTGATTGAAGAAGGAGGGGGAAGGGATAGTGGGGAGCTAGACTGACCTACCTTAAACAGCAGATGGCAGTCAAACTATCACTTTTAGGGTGGGGGAAAAAAGGTGGGAAATAGCGGGAGCTTGACTTACCCTACCTTAACAAGTAGATGGCAATGAAAACTATCACTTTCGGGAGGTGGGAAAAAAAAGGCGGACAAAGAATAGCGGGAAGCTTGACTTACCAATACCTTAACAAGTAGCGGCGCAATGAAACTATTGTTACTATATACTCCCTCTCTACTCCTATCTCATTGACTTTCCCTTCACACCCTTCCCCATACCAAGACTTATAGTCAGGAGTATAGAAGAATAGGCGAGGAAAAAGGTTCTATATGTGGAAAGTCGCGTAAGCAACAATATTCTACTGACTGTCACGACTTAACCTGTCAGAGAAATAATTGGATGAACCATTGATATACACAATATGGAACGTAAAAGCCTGGAAGTGCCCAATGTCACCTCAAGAGGCGACTGTTGGTTCCCTAAAAGTTTCTAGGTATATCAAAGGTTTGTGGTCCGTTTCTAAAATGAATTCTTTTCCCAGCAAATAAAATTTAAGTTTAGATATACCCCACACATGTCGGAGGATCTCACCTTCAAGGACCATAACATTGTATCAATCGCATCTGCTAGAAAAATGACAGGATGGATAATTGAAATCCTTCAAAAATAGGGAGGCCAAGCCTATGATAACACTCTTCAGTCACTTGTTCTATCTAGGCTAGAATATTGCTGCACACTAACAGCACCTTTCAAGGCAGGTGAAAATTGCCGACCTAGAAAATGTACAGAGGACTTTCACTGGCAGCATAACGGAGATAAAACACCTCAATTACTGGGAGCGCTTGAGAGGTTCCTAAACCTGTATTCCCTGGAACGCAGGAGGGAGAGCTACATGATTATATACACCTGGAAAATCCCTAGAGGGAACTAGTACGAACTTGCACACGAAAAAGCACTCATACGAAAGCAACAGACTTGCAGACGATGGCACCATCCCCCCAATGAAAAGCAGGGGTGTCACTAGCACGTTAAGAGGACCATACAATAAGTGTCAGGGGCCCAAAGACTGTTCAACTGCCTCCCAGCAACATAAGGGGGTGCATTTACCAACAGACCCCTGGCAGTAGTTTCAAGTGGACTGGACAAGCACCTAAAGTCAGTTTCCTATGAATCAGCCGGGCTGTGGCTCGTACGTTGCGTTTGCGTGCAGCCAGCAAGCCAACAGCCTGGTTTATCGGGGCTTGATTCCACAGGAGGCTGGTCACAGGACCGGGCCGCGGGGGCGTTGACCAGGAATCTCTCTCCAGGTAAACTCAGGAAACACAAGGGCTAAACATTCCTTTTCTATTGTGGAGTATCTAGTTTCTGCGGGAGGAGTTTCCGGCTTAGGAAAGTATACAGGAACGGAGTAGTACCATCATGGTATTGTATTAACAACACCGCACTTAGCCCAGTTATTGGAGAGGCATTCAGTTCTTTAAACAAAATGTTTTATTAATATTGGATCTTAAGTATAGGGTCTTCGAGAAGATATTTTTAATCTCATTAACTTTTCCCGAGGCTTAGTCGGAAAGTTCCTTGAGGTTCCTCACAGGCTTTATAAGGAAGTCGGATAACATTCCTGTATGTCAGTATAAGGTTCAGGATAACCGTGCACTAAAAATTTACGAACCAAGAAAGCTACGCAATGAGCTTCTTTGGTTTTGGGGATTTAAATTCTAAAAAAACTTTGATCTTACTGGGGAGTGGCGCAGAGATTTATTAGAAAGTATCCAGTCCAAGTATCTAATCTTGTGGTTATACCCAAGGAAGCATTTCTTCGGCTTGGCAGTGAGGCCATGTGAGCGTAACCCACGCAAACTGATGTTAATGTTGGATATGTTCGCCCCACGTATATGTCATTACGTAAATGTTATCAAAATTAAACTGAAACATTTGGCTATTACCCACAGACCTTTCATTCAGTCTCACGTAGGTAGCACAGGCAGTTACCAAACCGAAGGGCATAGTTCTATACTGCATCAGTCCTTGGTGTGTAGGAAAAGCGGTGTACTGCTTAGAAGAAGGATCTAACATTACTTGATGATATGCCTGTGCAATATCAATCTTGAATAGAAGGAAGCGTCATAAAATTTGTGTAGATCGCTATCTATTAAGGGCATAGGCTCAGCATCCCACCGAGTTATAGCATTAAGGCCTCTGAAGTCATAGCAAGTCTATATGAATTATCCTCTTCTTAACCATGACTACTGGTGAACAATATGAAGATACTGAAGGTTCAATGATCTTTAGTTTTAAATAATTTGTCTATCTCTCGGTCAAATGCATCCCTAAGGTGAACTGGAACTGGGTATAATTTCCGTTTGATAGGATTGTCCGTCAATAAGTCAATCTTATGGACTACCGTGGAGGTAACACCTGGAATATCAGTAAAGACGTCTGAAAGTTACTCACACATTGAAGTAGTTCATGTCTCTTATGGTCATCCAAAGATTCATTAATATTAATGTTGGTAGCATCCGATGGGTCAAGGTCACCAAATCATGTAGTTCTTCATCATGTCTAAGTTAGAGGTGTCAATTACACACACTTTACATTCTTCAGTTGTCTTATCAAGTTCGTGTGGAAAAACTAAGTCAAAGTTGTTAAGGCAGTTAAACTGATTTTCTTCGGTAATATTTCTTAAGGATGTTGATATGATAAGCTTAGGTTTCCCTTGACTTCTATGAGGTAGTCAACTTTCCCACAAATTTTTAATACTTTATATGGACCTTTCCATGCTACTAATAATTTATTTGACTTGATAGGCAAAAGTACCAGAACTTCATCTCCTACTTTAACACTTCTCCTCTGACTTTTGGAGTCAAAATAGGGTTTGTACTGGTCCATTGACAAGCTTAGATTTTTCGAAACTATGTCAGAGGTTCCTCAAGTTTGGACTAAGGTCAGGAGAAACTGGTAAGAAGACTGAACCTCAGCATTTACCTCCTCATTAGTCCATAAGTCATGAAGGATGGACAGTGGACCTCGGGCCTGTCTACCATAGAGAAGTTCAAAAGGTGAAAACCCCAAAGAGTCACTGGGAACTTCCCTCATGGCAAACAAAGCACAGGGTAGGTAACGATGCCACTCCTTAGGTTTAAGGCGAGCAAGTTTCCTTAAAATGGACTTGAGAATCGAATGCTGGCACTCAATCCTCCATTACAGCTGGGATGATAGGGTGTGGTGAAGAGAGGCTTCACTCCAGAAGTTGGTATAGATGTTGCATTAAGTCAGATGTGAATTGTGTCCCACGGTTCAGATAAAAATTTCTCTAGGGATGCCCACTCTGGAGAAGATGGACAAAAGGGCTTCAGCCACTTCTGTAGTAGTTATGGTCTTTAAGGGTATGGCTTCAGGGAAACTCGAAGCATAATCAACTAATGTTAATATATATCTAGTCCCCAGATGAAAGTGGAGATAAAGGACCAACGTATGTCAATAGCTACTCTTTCAAAAGGTACCGTAAAGATAGGCATTTTGACCATAGGTACTCGCCTGGTACCTCGGGAGGATGACAGTTGGCAAACTTTACACGATCTACAATAGGTAGTGATATCTGAGGACATTTTTGGCCAAAAATAGGTTTCCCTAATTTTATTTAAGGTTTTACGATGCGAGAAATGTCCGGCACTGGCAGGTCATGAGCATTTTAAGAAACAGTCTCTTTGCATTGACTTGGAACAACTAAGATGGAATAGTCTATCTCATCTGAATTTAATTTGAATACTGACTTGTACAAGATACCTTTTATATATTCAAATCTATATGAAAAGTTTTTCCTTTGGATAACTTGATTTTGTTTAGCGGCATTATGGCAATTCTGAAGAGAAGGGCAATTACGTTGTAAATTGACAAGGGAGTCCTTCGATATATCTAAAGGCTTAAAGTAAGGGAAAATCAAAGGGTGGACAGTAGGAGAAGCCTGGGCTTTGGTCGAGCCCTAGTCAAGACATTTATGGTATCGGAGGTGATATCTTCACTTTCATCTAACAAGTGAACTTGTGATCCTACTTCCTCGCTTTGGAGAGTAGCATCACTGGTTTTTAATCCCACATGAATATCGCGAGACATTGTCTCATCTGAACTTTCGAGGGGCTTCTCTGACTCTACAGGAAGAGGATTTGAAACACTTATATCCATCTTTGGTGATGAAAGGTTAACCTCAGAAGGAAAAATGGCACCTTTTACATTACCTATTAGTACGGAGCAAGAAGTGATGGGAGCTAGTACGGCTTCAGACCAACCTGTGAACTATTTAGACCTAATGTAACAACGGATGGTAGGAAAAGTGTCCGTACGGCCCAAGTAGTCTGAGGAATGAGTTTCTTTAAGGTTAGGGAACAGCTTATCAGAAATGACTATACATGTGCATCCAGTGTCTCGTAAAATGGTAGATACATTAAGTCCATTAACTGTTCCTGAACAGAAGGGTGCTTGGTCATTACAGTCTTTAAAACATCTTCCAACTTTTTGGACCTTCTTAGAAGGACAATCTGGACGTTTATGTCCCTTAACACCACACAAATGACAAACAGGAATAAAAGAAGTCTTTTTACTTTCCACTAGAGCAGTGGTTCCCAAACTGGGGGTAAATTACCCCCTGGGGGTAATTTAACCATTTTTGGGGGGTAATGGAGGGGTAACAGAAAAAAAGTTATGAATTCTGAAAATCAAGAAAACAAAGCGGTACCCGGTATGAGGATTATTGTTAACTTTGTCTTAGTATATAAAGTTGTAAAATAAACCTATTATAAGTAAGTAATAAAGTTAAACCAAATAACAATAAGCATCAAAAACTAATATACAGTATTAGAAAAGAAGAAATATATAGCTAAGTGTGTGGAACCCAAAGTATTTTGACAAAGTATGCTTCGGACAAAAGTCACTCGTAAACCCCGATGACC
>NW_026495661.1:0-19810 GCF_026875155.1 Cherax quadricarinatus | reverse complement strand
ACGGCAAATGCGTTTTAATCCAAAAACACGGTCAAAGCTTTTTTTTTTTTTTCATTACGCACCGTGTGCTGGGGGGACTTTTTTTATACTGCGCACATGACCACTTACTCATTCTTTCATAAGTAGGCCCTACCAGCTTTCTCACTAGATTTGAGGGCACTAGAATTTAGGCGTACTAGTACGTCATAAACCCTGGTGCGTAAGCCGTACTAGTACGGCCAAAACCCTGAAAGGGTTAGAAGTAGGTCGCAGTTATACTGGTTGTGAAATTTGCTCTTCCGTGCATATTTTTTTTTTTTTTTTTTTTGTATTTGTATTTTTCCTTTCCTAGCAATTCCATTTGGTCCTTGCTGTCAAGACAGTCATAACCCATTCATGTAGGGGCAAGATAAAGGTTGCTTCATTCATTTCTGTAAAAGTCTAAATTACACAGTTGGGGAGATAATGCTTGAAATTGTTTGGGAATGTTCCAAGGGGGTTTCATAGCTCAGTGGTAGTGTCTTCAACTCTCAACCAATGGAGACAGATATAGTCCCAAGAAAAAGTAGAAATGTTTGGGCAAATGCCTTTGTTCACCTGGTAGAAAGTAATAATTCTTTCTTTCTTTCAACACCGGCCGTATCCCACTGAGACGGGGTGGCCCAAAAGGAAAAACAAAAGTTTCTCCTTTTACATTTGTAATATATACAGGAGAAGGGTTACTGCCCCTTTCTCCTGGCATTTAGTCGCCTCTTACAACACACATGGCTTACGGAGGAAAGAATTTCTGTTCCACTTCCACATGGAGGTAAGAGGAATTAAACAAGAACAAGAACTAGTAAGAAAATAGAAGAAAACCCAGAGGAGTGTGTATATATATGCTTGTACATGTATGTGTAGTGGACCTAAGTGTAAGTAGAAGTAGCAAGACATACCTGAAACCTTGCATGTTTATGAGAAAAAAAAAATGGACACCAGCAATCCTACCATCATGTAAAACAATTACAGGCTTTCGTTTTACACTCACTTGGCAGGACGGTAGTACCTCCCTGGGCGGTTGCTGTTCTACCAACGTACTACCTTGGAGAAAGTAATAATAATATCTTTATTTTTTACAAGTGCATGTACAAGATATACAGGCCTAGCTGGGATCAGTGACATCTACTATATAGAAAGCCCCCCTCGTTATGCAGAGCATATTGGCCAAATTAGGTAAATTTTTGTCCCAGGATGTGCCCCCACACCAGTCGCCTAACCACCAAGTACACCTATTTACTGCTAGGTGAACAAGGACAACAGGTGTAAGGAAAACACGCCCAATGTTTCCACCCTTGCTGGAATCAAACCTGGACCTCAGCATGTGACGTGAGAACTTTGCCTACCCCGGTCATGAGCCACCTGGTACCTGGGTGTTAGATGATTGGTGTGGGTCTTCCTAGGGGGTGGTAGTATGCTTTAACCCTTTCAGGGGCCCCGTAGATGTACGGGTTTACGGTGAAATGTCCAAACCGTAGATCACGCCATGAGCTCAGCTCCTCTGATAAACGTGAGTGTACATTTGGGCTAGAATGGAGAATCATCTATGTGTAAGTGTGCACCACATAAAACAGATCCTGCAGCACCTGTGTATAAAAGAAGAAAAAAACTGAAATCATGATTTTTCGATTAAAACAGCAACTTTGCAGTGTTTTTTCGTATTTTTTTATAGTTGTTTTTGCATTTCTTGGCTCATTTGTAGAATGGAAGACAATTACAGAAATAGAATGTTTTGTTTGGGTTTTTTAGCATTGGAAATGGCTTGAAACTGAGCTCAAAGTAGCGGAATGTTAAATTTTTGCCGTATTCAAGAGAAAAACAAACGACCTCCACGTCAAATACACGCAGCTGTGGTTAATATACATTCCAATTGGTGATGATATTTATACAATTATTACATTTCAAAACAGAAAATCTTCATTTTTTGGTGGAAAAAAAATTCATTTGTGAATAAAAAATAAAAAGGGAATTTATTTTTAAAAAGCCTCAAAACATAACTAATGAACGGAGGAAATGTTACTTTAGTGCCAGGAATCCTACATTGTTTATTTGGACCCATTTTAAATTGGAATTTTTTGAACTTTGTTTAAATTGGGCCCAAAATTTAAACTTTCCCCGATCATTTTTATTTTGTAGTTGAAACAGTGACTTGGCGATTTTTGTCCAATCGATAGAATAGAAGAAATATAGTGAAATAGCTAAGAATTTGGTTGATTGGAATAATGAAATTTGGCCTAAAAGGGGGAGCAAAGTCGGCAAAATCGCCGATTCGTAAATATCGCTGACACATCAAAATTGCGAGAGCTAATTTTTGTCAATTTTTCCACCAAATTTCGACTTTTTGTTTTATTACCTTCACAAAAAAGATTCTTAAAGATTCATAAGAAAAAACAAATTTTTTTTTTTAAAATTCTTGGGACCCGGTGCGGACTCCAGTTTGGGCCCTTGGCCCTGAAAAAGGGGGAAAAAAAGTTAGCATTTTATATGAGCAGAGATTTGAATGGCTGGGGACTGTAATAGTCTTTGTCATTTTTTAACAGTTTTTAGATTTTTTTTAAAATTTTCTTAAGAGATACTGCACAATTTTTTTCATGAGGATCAGTTATAGAAATAATTTTTTTTTTTTTAACCATAAGCGTTTCCCACGGGGCAGGGGGACCCAAAAAGAAAAAAACCCCAGAAAGAAGAAAAATACTTTATCATCATTTAACACTTTCACCCTCACTATCATAATCCGTCTTTGCAGAGACGCTAGATATGACAGTTTTAGAAATTCCCCCAAACGCCCAAAATCCCAGACCCCTTTAATAAAAAAATTTTAGAAGTTTGGAAATAAAGATCAGTCTTTTAAAAAAACATGTTCATTTCAGTATATGATATTCGAAAACGGAAAATTTCTACAACTTATGAGCCCATTTAGGCCCGTTCACCGTCTTTTCCCTTCCCCCAGGGATGTTTCATCGTGAAACTAGAGGTATTGTTTTTTGTATTGGGGTTGATGGAAAAAAAAGGTCTTAAATTTTAAAAAAGCCTCTTTTTCTAACAGATTCTCCTCGTTTTACAAGGTTTGAAAAACGATATTTCCCAGTTTTTGATGGTGTTTGGAAATTTTTTTTTTTTCCTGTATGGGACTGTTATTTTTTTGGTAAGATAAACTTTCATTCATTTTTATTTACTTTTCAATAATGGTATTTAGTTACATCAGTTATTTATTTACTTATTCATTGACAAGCTATCATATCATATTCATATATTGTATGCGACTTTGAATATTTTCAACTTGTGTAACATAATGTAACGGTACGTAACTCCATTGTAAGTTGAGAAGCACCTATACAAAACAGGTAGTACAATGTATGTTGGCCTTCAATCTCATAAACTTAAGCTGCTTAAACTGTCTGAGTTTTGCAATGCAGTACAGACATCGAAGACTAGACTTCTATGCTGATGAAAGGTATGCAGAAACATATATCGGTTCATTTTATTATACTGTGCAGTAACTGCTATATTTTAGACTATGATAAATAAAATCAAACCAATGTAAGCCTTTAATTAGATAAATGCTAAGTGCTAAATACATAAAGAAATGTAAGGTAAGACACATATGCAATTGTTATGTATCTTTAATTTGA
Organism: Cherax quadricarinatus; assembly: GCF_026875155.1. NCBI lineage: Eukaryota > Metazoa > Arthropoda > Malacostraca > Decapoda > Parastacidae > Cherax > Cherax quadricarinatus. The sequence goes on along the minus strand of NW_026495661.1, from coordinate 16,163 downwards.
AACGTTTCGCCTACACAGTAGGCTTCTTCAGTCGAGTAGAGAAAAGTTGGTAGAAGCTGAAGAGATGTGAAGATGATGTAATCAGTCCATCACCCTTAAAGATCTAGTTTTGAGGTGGTCAGTCCCTCAGCCTAGAAAAGAGTATTTGTTCCATAGTCCGAAAGAGTATGAAGTTGAAGTGACAGTATGGAGCCTTATATACTGTCAAGAGGTGAGATGTAGGCGACTGGTAGAAGCAGGAATCTAATCACTGAGAGGTCATGTCCTCTCAAATCCAATCACTCTCACTAGTAGATGTCCAAGGTGTTTACTATTCTGTACCAAGATACCATTGTGTTGTAGTGTATGACAGAGTGAATATTAAAATGGTATAAAATACCAACAGGTTGTCAGGAAAGAGTAAGGTTATGAGGATAACAAAAATATTAGGTGATGAAAGATTGGATATCAGATTGGAGGGAGAGAGTATGGAGGAGGTGAATGTATTCAGATATTTGGGAGTGGACATGTCACCGGATGGGTCTATGAAGGATGAGGTGAATCATAGAATTGATGAGGGGAAAAGGGTGAGTGGTCATTTAAGAGTCTGTGGAGACAAAGAATTTTGTCCTTGGAGCAAAGAGGGGAATGTTGAAGTATATTTTTTCCCAACACCTTATAGGGGTGTGAACGGGTGTGAATTTTTGCAGCAAGGAAAAGGCTGGAGGCAGGGGAGATGTCTGTCTGAGGGAAATGTTGGGGGAATAAAATGCAGAAAATTCGTAGTTTGGAATTGGAGGAGGTGGGGGGTTTACCAAAACTGTTGTCCAAGGGCTGAGGAAGGGTTTTGTTGAGGTGGTTGGGACATGTAAGAGAATGGACGAAACGAATGATTTCAAGAGTGTATCAATTGTAGGGGAAAGGAAGGCGGGGTGGGGGTCGGCCTGGAAAGGTTGGAGGGAGGGGCCCAAGGGGGGTTTGTGTGGGGGGTTGGATTTCCCACGGGCGTGCTGAGGGTTTGATAGGAGTAAGGGGACGAATGGTTTTTAAACTTGCGTCTTTGGGTGGAGCAGGGAACATTTATGAAGGGGTTCGGGGAAACCGCGGGCCCGGATTTGGCCTGGGATGGGAAGTAAGTGCCGCATTTGAAGGGGGGTTAAGTTGCTTTTAAAAAAACTGTAGTGAAAAGACCCTTCTGGCAAGACAGTGATGGAGGAAATGATGGTGAAAGTTTTTTTTTTTTTTCGGGCCACCCCCCTTGGGTGGGAATGGGGCCATGGTTAATAAAAAAATAATAATAGGTTGTCGGGAAGACACTGTGCAATGGATTTTTTACCATTTATTATTCATCTGTCAACACTGCAAACAATGGTATTTTGGGTACAGAACAGAAAACCCCTTTGGAAACTTCTAGTGAGATGGTTGGATCTGAGGGCATGACCCCAGTGATTAACCCTTGTTTTACCATCACCTACATCTCCCCTTGACAGTATTAAGGCCCCATACTGCCCTTTCAATTTCACACTGTTTCGACTAGGGAAAAATACTCTTCCCCAGGCTGAGGGACTGACCACCTCAAAACAAATCTTCAAGGGGTGATGGCTGTTCATCATCTTCACATCTCTTCAGCTTCTACCAACTTTTCGTATTGACTGAAAACCCTACTGTGTAGGCAAAAATGTTTCGAAATAAGATATTTTGTGTTCATACATGTCTTATAACAACCTGTCGGATTTTATACCATTTTAATATTCACTAAAGAAATGTTGAACCTTTTTAATATTAATATGGTTATGAAAGAAGACAGAAATACATTGTATATTTTTTGGGGCAAAGGGGAAAGATCTAGCAGAAAGAAGTGCCCTAGGAGTATCTTTCTTTTAGGAAGTTAAAGGGGAAAAGTGCGGGGGTTATGGTGACGTGAGATGCTGAAACCGGGTGGTGGAAAGTTTCACAATGTTCCTTGTGTGTGTGAAAGAAGAAAATTTTCCCAAAACTAAAAAAGGAGCGTTTGACTTTTTTGTACAAAAAAAAAGAAATTTATTGCATTCTCTAATTTTGGGAAAAGGTTGGATAGAAAAAGAATTCAAAGAAATATAAATATTACCAACAAGTTCATGATTAACAAAAATATGGTCCACAGTACACCTCCTTGCAAGTTCTCAGATTTATATTGTTATCTGTATTTATGGGGGCGGGGAAATTTCAAAAATGTGAAAAAAGTAAATTTAGTAAACATATTGGTTTGCTATTGTTTGGTTGATGAATTGCCCCAGCCCTTGTGTTTTCAAATTATTTTTTTCATTTGGATGGCCAGATAAGTTTATTTTCAACCTTTTAATCCATTTGAAAATCTTGTAACATTGTTTTTTTAAAAAAGAATAGTGTAAGATTTTTGTTATATTTAGTTGAAATTGAAATTGTTTATTTCCTTCAAGTTTACAATGTGGTTGACTTATTTTTTTTTTTTTTATTATCCACTGGCCGATTCCCCCCCAAGGCGGGTGGCCCCAAAAAGAAAAACTTTCACCCTCATTTACTCCATCACTTCCCCTTCCAAAGGGGGTTTTTCACTACAGTTTTTAAACTGCAAAATTAACACCCCTCCTTTTAGAGTGCAGGCACTGTACTTCCCACTCCCCCAACCCCCAAGTCCTCCTGCCGGTTTTCCCTGAACCCCTTCTAAATTTACTTTTTTCACATCCCCAAAAGCACATCAAGTATTTTAAAAAACCCTTTGTCTCCCTTCATCCCATCAAAACGTCCCCTTAGCCTGCTGGAAGTCCAAGCCCCCGCCACAAAACCTCCTTTACCCCCCCCCCCAACCTTTCCTAGGTCGACCCCTACCCCCCCTTACTTCCATACAGACTGATACAAAATTTTACGTCATTCTGTTTCCTCCATTCTTCAAAATGTCCGAACCCCCTCAACAACCCTTCCTCAGCCCTCTGGACAACAGTTTTGGGAATCCCGCCCTCCCCCTAACTCCCCAAAATACGAATTCTCTCATTATATTCAACCACACATTGCTCTAGACATGAATTCCCCACTGCCTCCCGCCTTCCCTCGCTGCAAATTCAACCCATCTTCACACCCCTATAAGAGCGTTTGGGAAAACTTACTCTCATACATTCCCCTTTTTCCTCCAAGGGCAAGTTCTTTTTCTCCCCAGACTCCCAAATGCCCACTCACCCCTTTTTTTTCCCTCATCATTTCATGATTCACCTCAATCTTTCATAGACCCATCCGCTGACACGTCCACTCCCAAATATCTGATACATTCACCTCCTCCATACTCTCTCCCTCCAATTTTATATCGAATCTTTCATCACCTAATCTTTTTTTATCCTCATAACCAAACTCTTTCCTGTATTCACTTTTAATTTCTTTTTTGCACACCCACCAATTCAATCCACCAACCCTGCAACTTCTCTCAGAACCCTCCCAAAGCACGTGCATCAGCAAAGAGCAACGTGAACCCCTCCCACTTATGTTGATTCTTTATCTTTAACTCCACGCCTCTTGCCAAGACCCTCAAAATTTACTTCTCTTACAACCCCAACTATAAATAAAATTAAAAACCACGGTGTTTATCACACATCCTTGTCTAAGGCCTACTTTTACTGGAAAATAAATCTCCCTCTTTCCTACATACTCTAACTTGACCTCACATCCTCGTAAAAACTCTTCACTGCTTTCAGTAACCTACCTCCTACACCATACACCTGCAACATCTGCCACATTGCCCCCTATCCACCCTGTCATATCCTTTTCCAAATCCATAAATGCCACAAAAACCTTTTTAACTTATGTAAAATTGTACTGGGGAATTAGTGCAATAATTGAGCAACAACATACACTTCAAGATAGGAGTTTGTTTGGGCATTTTGATAAATCAATATCTGAGATTTGTGTCCAGAAGGAATCTTGATAGTTCATTCTCATTTATTATGGTATACAATTGGCCTACTGGTGTTTTCTTCACTAGAATTTTCCATCCCATGTGAAGCACTGGTGGATTTTATCATTGTTTCCCATTTAAATTTTCTGACTGTACAAGAGATTCTGCTGCTTTTTTGTAAGACAAACCCCTTTATGTAAATCTCTTTCATTGCGTTAATTGATGCACTAACTAGGTCTTTTTTTCATGTTGTGTGTAAAGGAATCTAATCATTACACTTTGTTTTCTACCATTAGATTCTAGTAATTGCATTTCTTTTATTCCGTCACTGGTACAATAACCTTTAGTTGGTCTTGTATTATCTGAATAGTGATGTCTTTGCTGTTTACCTGGTTCATTTCAGTGGGAAAGAGTGAGGTGTTAATTATTACTGTGTTGGAAAATTTCTCTTGCTCATTTTGTCATCTTGGAGTGTAAAGTAGTCATTTAGCGATTGTCCAAGTTGCTTTTCCCATTCTTAAACTGCTTCCTAAACCCTTTGTATTTAGAGCTGTTTATCTGCTCTGTGTGGCTGGTTATGACTCTTTGGAGGGTCATGCCAAAATCAGCCATTCTGGATGTTAACTTTTGTTCTAGGCTGAAAAATTTTGTTTTCAAGGTGTGTCATCCTGGCTACTTGCTGTGTTAGTGTATCATGAAGATTTTTTTTTTCATTAATTATGGTCTATCTGGGTCGTTGGTCATTCCTGGGAGACTATCAGGGAATCCAGGAAATTTGAGGGGGAAACAGTAGCATCCATGTTTTTTTGTTGTTGATGACAACGTCACCCTGGGCGTGGTGAGGGGGTGGATGTGCGGGCATCCGGGGTAGCCAAGTTGAATAGTCGAGTTTTTGGATGTTTTCTTGTCGTTTCCTGCTGGTGTTTTTTTTGAGATTTGGCTTCACAGCAAGACAGGAGCAGTTGAAATTGTTGGAGTTAAGACGGAGAAGCTTTCTTCAGGAAGGCTTGGGGTATGTGTTCGTCTGGCATCGGGTGGTGTTTTGAATTTAGAGTGCAGCCTTTCTTTGAGCGTCGATTTTCTTTGAAATGTCAGTATCACTGTCGGTATTCTTGGATCATTCTGGGTGCTACGTTGGTTAGTGTAGTTGTGCTTGCAACTAGGTCATCATATGAGCATTGATGTGCTCGGTTTGATGGATAAAATGCAGAGTTTGGGAAAAACCCTGTCGCTGCCGCGCTGTTGTTGTTGTTGATGGAAATTGGTGTAATGTTGAGTCATTGTAGACAGAAATAAGTTTATCCTGAAGGAAAAAGGGGAGATGTACCGTTTAATGAAACCAACATTTTAGGTGAGCGAGAGGCATGGTTTTGGATATTGCAGGGAGAGGAGGAGGAGGAGGCAGCTAGATGCAGTGGAGGTATCATAGTTGAGATCAGTGTGTTATGTGAATATTTTACAATGTGTATACAATGAGGAGGGATAGAAATTATAAAGATGTTGAGATAGAATCAGAGGAGGGGGTTATAGAATTGGGTTGCTTTATTGGAAATGAATGGAACAGAATAGGTTGATTGAGAGTGTATAAATCTGGATTGGAAAAGAGGGAAGGAGGGGGTAGGGGCAGTTCCAGGAAGGGTTTGAGTGAGAGTTTGAAAGAGCTTGAGCATCCAGCAGGAATGTGTGGGGCATAAGCAATTTTTTTTTTTTTTTTTTTGGGGGGGGGGGGGTTTGACATGTTGTTTGGAAAAGTGAGCCACATAATATTTATGAAGGTGTACAGGAAAAGCAGTTATATGAGCTTCTGAAAGGGGGGAAGTACACTGTACATTGCTTGCTCTTTGAAGGGCCGTTTGGGCTGTGATGTCCCCTCACTTCTAGGAAGCGTTATTGAATGAATAATTGGAAATGTGTTTCCTTTCTTGGCTTAGCCTACCTTTGTGGGAAATAGAAAAAGAAAAGATGATAAGAACATAAGAAAAGAGGAACACTGCAGCAGGCCTACTGGCCCATGCAAGGCAGGTTCAAGTCACCTCCTGGCTTAAATCAATCACCCACCTAGCCAGGTCAGGTCAGGTCACATCCACATAACCCTTCATCGCGCAAGGGGTCCGAAAATTTGAAATTCGAACTGAACTCCCTATGGTGGATAGAGTAACTCAATACAAGTTCAATGATCCCATATAAATTGATTTCTGATGGTTAGTTTTCGAGCAATTGCTAATCTCCGGAGACCGAAAATATCCGGCTGCGCCCGACAAAGTGATTAAAAAATTTTATGTTGCAAAACTTGCAATTGTTAATAAAACACACCAAAACAATTTTTTAAATTTAATATACAAACAGACAATATAAAAAACATAAATGGAACTTGAATCAAAACATTTTTTAATTGTTACAAAAATATAAAAAGGAAGCAAATCTCAACAATGACAAATTGCAAAGGGATGCAACTTTCAATCCCTATATTCCTGAGATTCATTTGGATGACCAATTATTCTATATTGCTAAATTGATGGTATGGTAGTCGCTGAAGCAATTTCTGTCACTCTTTATCCAGATTTACTTTGCATACAGAACACTGGAATGAGGATGTGACCAATTTCTTCGAGTGGCTGCAATAGTTGCAATCGTAATACCTTACTTTTTCTTCACTAATTTCTGTTTTTTGGCTGGCCTTTCTTCCTCCTCATCATCACTTGACACCTATGCATCCGGTGGCAAGTATTCATCACCACTATCCAGCAAATTCTGGTTCATCTACCTCTGCTTCTGAGTCACTCTCTTCAGAAACGCAGACATACCTCGACCTGCTGGTGGACTGCTCCCCATAAAACAACTTCTCATTGATCTGGAAGGACAATAGAAACCTCCTGTATAGATCCAGACCACTACAGAGTTCATATATGCAATTGAAATTTTTTTATAAATATTTATTTGACTAAAATTGGACATTCCCGGAAACTCGTGCAAGACCGAAATAATTCGGTATAAAATGTTTGCACTTTTTTCAACTGCATGCTACACTCATATTATGCTTCACACGGACTTTAGGTATATATCAAAATATGCCTAAACTATTCATGTAAGCACTAAACACAACAATCAGTACTTACCGACATTGTAGAATGTATAATCCAAGAGTAGATTAGTAAGGGTGGAGGGAAAAATGCGTGTGTGGGCGGAGCCAAGCCACCATTGTTTATATTTTGATCTCTCAACCAATGGGAAGGCGGCAGAAGCGAACTGTACTTAGCTGAGGAGACTCAGGGAAGGCTTGTGATTGGTTGGAACTAAAGAACGGGAAGCTGGCTGCGCGGGCCACGGAGTATGACACGCCCCCAAAACACGTAATTAATACCGAATTTTTCCGGCCAAACACGATAAAGGGTTAACCCTTTGAGGGTCGACAGGCCCTCTCCGAAACTCGTTCTCAGGGTCGGCCAAATTTAAAAAAAAAAAAAATTATTTTCTCTTATGAAAAGATAGAGAATCTTTTCCCGATCATAACGACACCAAAAGTTTGAAATTTGATAGAAAACTTACGGAATTATGCTCTCGCAAAGTTAGCGGTCTCGGCGATGTTACGGATCGGCGTTTTGCCCACTTTGAGCCCCATTTTCGGCCAATTTTTCACTGTACTAGTCGACAAAAAACATGAATATTTCGCTAGAACTCCATTTTTTCTATCGAATGGGTGCAAGAAACCACCCATTTATAAATTCAACTATCCAGTACAGTGGTCAGAATTTAGCAATTTTGCCAATTTCACACAAATTTCAAAAAAATGCCAATTTCGGAATAGGGTCCAGAATAAACAAGAAAGACATTCCTGGCACTAAAATGACATTTCCTCTAGTCATTAGTCACGTCTCAAGGCCCCTCTTTATTCTTTTGCTTTCCACTTTGAATTTTTATTCTCACAAAAAATATAAGATTTACTGTTATGCAGACTACTGCATTAGTGTAAAAAATGGTATAAATATTATTGGTGCACTTGTGAAAGAATATTAGACTCACCAGTTGACGTGTATTGCACGCTTGGCACGATTTGTTTACTTTTGAAGTTTGGTAAAATCGAACATTTCTGCTACTTTGAGCTCAATTTCAAGGGACCTTTCATTGTAAAACCAGTCAAAATCATCTCAATTTCAGTAAGATGTCTTCCATTCTATAAAATGAGACCAAGAAAACTAGAATACAACAATAAATACTATACGAAAATACACTGCAAAGTCGCTGATTTATTAAAAAAAAATGGAAAAAGTTTTTTTTTTCTCATTATGCACCGTGTGCTGCAGGATTTTTTTTAGACTGTGCACACTGACCACATAGACCCATTCTTTCATATGAAGGCCTACCAGCTTTCTCCCACTAGATTTGAGGTCGCTAGAATTTATGAGTACTAGTACGTCAAAAACCCCTACGCGTAAGACGTACTAGTACGACGAAAACCCTCAAAGGGTTAAGGAAGGAACACGACATCAGACCTATTAGCACAAGCTAGTCAGGTCCAACTCACACCCACCCACACCTACTCATGTATTAATCCAATCTACAGTATTTTTAAAATTACAGGAAAGATATAGGAAAACGGTGCTTTCCTATATCTTTCCTGAATCTGAATTTTTCCAATTTAAAACCATTGCTACGAGTCCTGTCTTGGCTCGATAATTTTAGCACACTATTTGCATTCCATTTATTTATTCCTGTTTTCCATTTATACACCTCAGTCATTTTTTTTTTTTTTTTTTTTTTTTCAACAAGTCGGTCGTCTCCCACCGAGGCAGGGTGACCCAAAAAAAGAAAGAAAATCCCCAAAAAGAAAATTACTTTCCCCATCATTCAACACTTTCACCACACTCACACATTATCACTGCTTTTGCAGAGGTGCTCAGAATATAACAGTTTAGAAGCATATACGTATAGAGATACACAACATATCCCTCCAAACTGCCAATATCCCAAACCCCTCCTTTAAAGTGCAGGCATTGTACTTCCCATTCCAGGACTCAAGTCCCGACTATAAAGAAAATAACCGGTTTCCCTGAATCCCTACACTAAATATTACCCTGCCCACACTCCAACAGATCGTCAGGTCCCAAGTATCATTCCCTCTCCATTCACTCCTATCTAACACGCTCATGCACGCTTGCTGGAAGTCCAAGCCCCTCACCCACAAAACCTCCTTTTACCCCCTCTTTCCAACCCCTTTCGAGGATGACCCCTACCCCTCTTTCCTTCCCCTTAGATTTATATGCTTTCCATGTCATTCTACTTTGATCCATTCTCTCTAAATGACCAAACCACCTCAACAAACCCCTCCCTTTTGCCCTCTGAATAATGCTTTTATTAACTCCACACCTTCTCCTAATTTCCACACTCCGAATTTTCTGCATAATATTTACACCACACATTGCCCTTAGCAGGACTCTCCACTGCCTCCAAACCCCGTCTCCTCGCTCGCTTTTAAACCCCCCAAGCTTCACATCCATATAAGATGTTGGTATACTATACTTTCATAATTCCCCTTCTTTGCCTCCATAGATAACTTTTTTTTGACTCCACTATACCTCAACGCACCACCACCTTTTTTCCCTCTTCATTCTTTTTAACCTCATCCTTCATAAACCCATCCGCCGACACTAACCCCCAAAGTTCTGAAAACATTCACTTCTTCCATACTCCTCCCCCAAATTTGATACCCAATTTTTCTTTATCTAAATATTTGATACCCTCATACCTTACTTTTTCATTTCATTTTCAACTTTCAAAACCTTTACAACATTCTCAAACTCATCCACAAAACCTTTGCAATTTTTCTTTAGAATCTCCAAAACCACAGTATCATCGCAAAAGTAACTGTGTAATTCCCATTTTAAATTTTGATCCCCATAATTAAATCCCCCCCCTTCCCCGAACACCCTAGATTTACTTCTTTTACAACCCCATCAAAATATATTAAACAACCATGGTGACTTACACATCCCTTCTAAGACCTATTTTTTACCGGAATATTCCCTTCTTCAACACCCTAACCTACCTCAATCCTCATAAAAGCTTTTTTACAGCATTTAGTAACTTCCCACCTTTTCCCATATACTTGCAACATCTGCCACATTGCACCTTATCCACTCTATCAATCCTTTTCAAATCCATAAATGCAATAAAAAACTTCCCCACCCTTTTCTAAATACTGTTACATATATGCTTCATGTAAACACTTGATCTAAACATCCCCTACCCCTCTGAAACCTCCTTGCTCGTCCGCAATTCCCACATTCTTCTTTCCTCTAATTCTTTTAATTATAACCCACCGAACTTTTCCTGGTATACTCATAAATTATTCCTCATAATTTTTACAAATTTTTTTGTCCCTTTCCCTTTAATTTTAAAGGGACTATACTGCCTTTTCCCCCAATCCCAGGTACCCTTCCCCCCCCTTTCATACATTTATTAAACAAAAATACCAACCACTCCCAACACATATCCCCCCCCTTTTTTTAAAATTTTGTCATGATCCCCTCAGTTCCCGCTGGTTTTTTCCCCCCTTTTATTCTATAAAGTTCACTACCCCGACCACACTTACATTTTGCTCTTCTTTAACTCTAAAAGATGGTATCCTCCCCGGCCAGGCATGAAATTACCGCTCCCCTTTTTTCCTTTAAAATTTAAAAATTCCTCAAAATATTCTCGCCATCTACCAATAACCTCTCTCCCCCATCTACTAACTCCCCCTACTCTGTTTTTAACTGACAAATCCATACTTTCCCTAGGCTTTCTTAACTTGTTTAACTCACTCCAAAATTTTTTCTATTTCATTAAAATTTCTTGACAGTGCCTCTCCCACTCTTTCATCTGCTCTCCTTTTGCACTCTCTCACCACTCTCTTCACCTTTCTTTTGCTCTCCATATACTCTGCTCTTCTTATAACACTTCTGCTTTGTAAAAACCTCTCGTAAGCTTCCTTTTTCTCTTTTATCACACCCTTTACTTCATCATTCCACCAATCACTCCTCATTTCCTCCTGCCCCCACCCTCCTATAACCACAAACTTCTGCCCCACATCTAATACTGCATTTTTAAAAGTATTCCAACCCTCTTCAACCCCCCCACTACTCATCTTTGCACTAGCCCACCTTTCTGCCAATAGTCGCTTATATCTCGCCCGAACTTCCTCCTCCCTTAGTTTATACACTTTCACCTCCCTCTTACTTGTTGTTGCCACCTTCCTCTTTTCCCATCTACCTCTTACTCTAACTGTAGCTACAACTAAATAATGATCCGATATATCAGTTGCCCCTCTATAAACATGTACATCCTGGAGCCTACCCATATCCACCAATACATAATCTAACAAACTACTTTCATTACGTGCTACATCATACCTTGTATATTTATTTATCCTCTTTTTCATAAAATATGTATTACTTATTACCAAATTTCTTTCTACACATAGCTCAATTAAAGGCTCCCCATTTACATTTACCCCTGGCACCCCAAAATTACCTACTACTCCCTCCATAACATTTTTCCCCATTTTTAGCATTGAAACCCCCAAATCACCATTACTCTCACATTTGATTCAAAACTCCCACGCATTCATCAACTTTCCCCCCAGAATCTCTCTCTTCCCTCTACACTTCTCTTTTCTCCAGTGCAACACACTTACTTAACCATTTTTTCAATCCAACTTTATTTTCTCCACATAATCCTTGAATTTATACATTTGTAGTCCCCCTTTTCCTGCCAAGCTTATCCTTAAAACATTATTGCTACTCCTTCTTTACTCTAACTCTATTTAAAAAACCCCTGACCTAATCCCATTTATTCCTCTCCTTTGAAACTCCCCCCCCCTTCAGCTTTGTTTCACTAAAGCCAACATCCGTTTCTTCTTTTCAAAAACATCCACAATCATTTTTTTTTCATTTGCACAAATCCCGACATTCAGACTTCCCCACTTTCCAATTTTTTTCTTCTTATTTTTTTTAGTAATCTTTACGGGAAAAAAGGGGTACACCCATTTTTCCCCGGGCTTTTTAGTTATTTTTAAACACGCAGGGCTTACGGAGGAAAGATTTTATTCCACTTCCCCTGGATATAAAAAAAAGTAAAAGACCAAAAAACTTTTAAAGATAAAATCAAAGAAAACTCCGTGAGGGTATAAATAAATGTGTACGTTTTTGTAGTGTGCCTAAGTGTAAGTAAAAGAAACAAACGACCGTAACTTGCTATTTATGAGCAGACAAAAGACACCACAACCTACCATCAGTAAAAAATTACGGGCTTTCTTTTTTACACTCCTTGGCAGACGGTAGTACCTCCCTGGGTGGTTGCTTCTACTAATTAATTTCTATGCCTTTCTGAGTGTGCAGATTCGGGGCCCCAGTCTACCCTCATAGGGAAGTTTTCTGATACAGGGGATCAATTTATCACCCCTCCTCTGTACTTTTTCCAGTGCATTTATATCCATTCGAAATACGGTGACCAGAATTGTGCAGTTAATCTAAGTGAGGCCAAAACGAGGATTATAGAGTTAAGAACAACCTGAGGACTCCTATTATTTTGCTCCTTGATATAAAACCCAAAGATTCTGTTCGTTTTATTGCAAACACTTTTCCACTGATTTCTTGGGTTTTTTAGATTACTGCTAAAAAAACCCCCCAAACCCTTTTTTTGAAAATCAAAAATTTTAAGATCTACATATTTTTTTTATTGTGGCGTGGTTATTTTTTTTTCCAAATTTAGAACTTGCATTTGTCAAATTTTTAAACTGCACTTCCCAACCACTTCAGTCTATTCAAATTTCCTAGGCTGAAGTCCTCATTAAATGAATTAGGCAACCTATTTTTAATTTTCCAACACACCCCTTTGGGCACCCCGTGACCCCCCACTCGATTTTTTCCCCATTGATGCAAACCCCCGCCCTATCTTCAACTATGTCTCACCCAGGGAAAAAATTTCTCCTCCTAATTGTGGTCTTAATTTTTCCAAAAGTGTCTGAGTGGAACTCTAAACAAAAGCCTTTCTGAAGTCCCTATAAATAAATGAAAAATTTTTTTTCGGATTTTTAACCCCCGGGGGGTTAGCCCCCAGGATAAACCCCAAAAAAGTCAGTGATCATCGAGGACTGTCTAAAATTATTTCCATTTGGGGTTTCCCTTAATCTTGTCCCCCCGGATGCACCCAACCATCGACTAACACACAGGTACTATTTGCTGCTAGGTGAAAGGGCAACAGTGTAAGGAAACGTGTTTAAAGTTTCCACCCCCCGGGGAAATTTAAAACCCCGGGCCTTCCTTGTGTGAAGCGGACTTTACATATCATATTCAATACCATGATCTACCTTTTAAAAACCCTTTTTGAAAAATTAGTAAATTCGAAGGCAGGAAACCCCCCTTTTTAAAACTTGCTGAATTTATTAATGAGTTTATGCCTTTCAAAATGGCTCAGGTTTTCCTTGGGAGTTTTTTGATTCCATAATTTTTCCCACTATGGAGGTAAGGATTATTGGTCATGTCCGAAGCTAAGGACCGTCCCTGCTTTGTAATTAGGATTAATAATAAAAGCCTTTAGCTAGACTTAGCTCTTTTTGTCCCCTGTTAGATTAAAAAGTGCTTTTGTAAACGTATTATCGTCATATATACCCAAAGTATCTACATGGAAAGTGAAAAAAAAGCTTCCTCCGTAGCTGTGTGTGTGTAAAAGACAACTAGATGCCGGGAGCAAGGACTAGTAACCCCTTCTCCTGTATATATTACTAAATGTACAAGGAGAAACTTTTGTTTTTCCTTTTGGCCACCCCTCCTCGGTGGGATACGGCCGGTGTATTGAAAGAAAGAAGAAGATATATTACTGAATGTAAAAAGGAAAATTTGAGTTTTTCCTTTTTTGGGTCACCCTGCCTTGGAGGGAGATGGCCCGGTGTGTTAAAAAAATATATATACCATATGTATGTTAAGATTTGTTGGTGTGTGCATATCAAAATAGAGTAGACCCTCTACTAACGATGGCATCGACTAATGATAAAATCGGGCAACGATGCATTTTACGTAAAAATATTGGCTCGACCAATGATGTAAAACTCGGGTAAGGACATTTGTCTTGAACGCGTCCTCCTGTCCGTCCAGCCTGAGCGCCTCAGCTGCCCTGCCTTCAGCTAGTGTGCCATTGTTTACAAGCCAGGGTGGACGGTTTCACGCATACATGCAATATATTTTGTATTATTTCATTGTTTTCAGTGCTTGTAACTGCTAAATAAGCCACCATGGGCCCAAAGAAAGCTTCTAGTGCCAACCCTGTGGTAAAAAGGGTGAGAAATGCTATCATACCACAGTCAGCTGTTGCTGCACCATGTTCTGCTGCTGCCGTACCACTGTCAGCTGCTGCTGTACCACTGTCAGCTGCTGCTGTTGCTGCACCACCATCAGCTGCTGCTGTTGCTGCATCACTGTCAGCTGCTGTTGTACCATGGTCAGCTGCTGCTGCACCACCATCAGCTGCTGCTGCACCACCATCAGCTGCTGCTGCACCACTGTCAGCTGCTGCTGCACCACCGTCAGCTGCTGCTGCACCACTGTCAACTGTTCTACTCAAAGATGTGGAGAGACTGTTGTTGCTGTGGCTTAACAAGAAACAATTACCGAGAAACAATTAACCCCAGAGGGTTAGGCACTCAGGATAACTCAAGAAAGTCAGTGTGTCATCAAGGACTGTCTAACTTATTTTCACTGGGGGTCCTTAATCTTGTCCCCAAGGATGCGACCCACACCAGTCGACTAACACCCAGATGAACGGAAAAAATGCCTGGAATTAATGTCATATTGGTGGAATTTAAGGCCAGCAAAGGGTTTGGGTTTTAGAGATTTAAGAATGAGTGGCATATACAATATGATAAGGCATGGCGAGTCTAAAAAATTCCAACCCCAAAAGTATTCAGTTGTGACGAAAAAAGGCCTGTTCTGGAAGAAAATGCCAAACAGGACCTACATTACTCAGGAGGAAAAGGCACTCCCAGGGCACAAGCCTATGAAAGACAGGCTAACACTCCCTGTTTTGTTGTAATGCTAGTGGGGATTGCAAAATGAAGCCTTTACTCATGTATCACTCTGAAAATCCCGTATTCAAGAAAAACAGTGTCTCATCGCTCATCAGTACAGTGGCCCCCCCGGTTCCCGATGTTACCGGTATCCGATAAATTCGGTTGCCAAGCTTTGATCGAAAAATTTTTGCCTCACTTCCCGATACAAAACCCGGTATGCAACACGATTCGTACGAGATCTGCCCAATTGTGGCTGAACCCCCCTGTTACCAGTGTTTTTCAAGCCCGGCCCTGTGCCGCATCTAAGGATACATTCGGGACATTCCATATTATCCATATTATCACTGTTTTTGGTGCTTGTTTCTGCAAAATAAGTCACCATGGGCCCCAAGAAAGCTCTATTTCAACCCTTGAGACCAAGGGGCTGATGACTGTTGAAAAAGAAAGAGATAATTTCAAGTAGAAAGTGGAGTGTGTGTGTCGGAATGGTCGGTTTATAGTAAACCCCAATCCAAACCCTCTCTACTAAGTGAGCAGGAAAACGGCAATCAAGGGAAACTGTTCTTGAAAAGGGGCAACTGTGATTATGAAACAGGACCGCAAGTTTTAGAAAAAGTTGAAACGTTATTGGTGTGGATAAAGAAAAAAATATACAGGGAAGCATCCTCAAGCAATCATTTGGGGAAAAGGGGATAAAATCACCCTCACAAGCTATTGCAAACCCTCTGTGACTATTACACTGACAATGTTTTGAAACACTTTAGGAAAGTCATAAAGGAAAGAGAGGTAAGCCTCTATGGGCAATATGTTTGCGACAAAGTCCTGACTCCAACTGGTCCCGGGGGCATTAAAGAAGAAGGGAAGTAACCCCAAAAAGGGCTTGCTACCCCAAGTCCACACTCTCCCCTCCTCCCTCCTACCAATCTCACAATCTTCAAAAAAGGGAAGTGTCATGTAACTGTGCTGTCTTCTTATTTGGTGTTTAAAAATTAATGTTTCATGTGGTAAAAATTTTTTTTTTCATACTTTTTGGGGGTCTTGCACGGATTAATTTTTTTCCATTATTTTTTTATGGGGAAAATTGATTCGTTTCTGATAATTTTTTTTTATATGAGCTCCAGGAAGGATTAATACATGAACCGGGGGGGCACTGTACTCTTTAATGAAGGGGAAGTGTCATTTTAGTAGTGTTTTTTTATTTTTTGTGTGTTCATTTTTTTCTTTGAGGGGGAAAGTAAATTT
>NW_026495660.1:0-82500 GCF_026875155.1 Cherax quadricarinatus | reverse complement strand
TTACTGTTGAACAGCGGTTTAGTGCCGATGAAGGTAGCGTAGGTAGCAATGATACGGCCGTGGACTAGATTGGCTTTAATCGGGTAGGAGTGAGTACACAACGGGCAGTGTGAGGAAGTGACCGCAAGCCAGTCCGTGGAGGGGGAGTACCTGTGTACCTCAAGTCAGTCGAAGCGGGAGTGAGAGAGGGTGGACTGTGTGTCCCACCGACCTAGGTAGGCCTACAGAGGGCAGCACTGAATGCCGCGAAATATGAACTAGTCAGAGCAGACGGCTAGGCTGTGTGCTCTGCCAGTACAGGCTGTCTACATTTGCTCGGCCACGCACCTCGCGTCGTCCCGACGCGAGGTGCGAATAAAGGAATTACACTAGCTACCCCAGAGAGGGACTGGCTTTCGCTCACTGGTAAATAAAAAAATGGACAAAAAAATGCAACAGGCAAAAAAAAAAACTCTCCCATCCAGGGGAAGAGAAAACTGGTTTGCTGTAGCAGCAAGAACAGTGGTGACAGTGGTGGAAAGCGGTGCTCCGCAGCAGTGTGTTTGCCCAGAGAGGAAGGAGAGGTATGAAGTCATCTTCACTTCATCCCATACAAGAAGCATCCGTCTCTCAACGAGTTATCCTGATGTCGTGTCTGCACTTTTGAGCATCCAGACACAGGTACAAGCAGGATCCAGACGAAATTTACCGAATTTCTTCGAGAATTGTGAGTGGCGTCCCAGTGACCCCACACTACAGCATCCCACCGCTGCCACCACTGTTATTGCTGTTCTTACTGTTGAACAGCGGTTTAGTGCCGATGAAGGTAGCGTAGGTAGCAATGATACGGCCGTGGACTAGATTGGCTTTAATCGGGTAGGAGTGAGTACACAACGGGCAGTGTGAGGAAGTGACCGCAAGCCAGTCCGTGGAGGGGGGGTACCTGTGTACCTCAAGTCGGTCGAAGCGGGAGTGAGAGAGGGTGGACTGTGTGTCCCACCGACCTAGGTAGGCCTACAGAGGGCAGCACTGAATGCCGCGAAATATGAACTAGTCAGAGCAGACGGCTAGGCTGTGTGCTCTGCCAGTACAGGCTGTCTACACCTATCACGGGCCAAGAGTGAGCAGAACCTACCTAGCACGGGCCAAGAGTGAGCAGGACCTACCTAGCACGGGCCAAGAGTGAGCAGAACCTACCTAGCACGGGCCAAGAGTGAGCAGGACCTACCTAGCACGGGTCAGGAGTGAGCAGGACCTACCTAGCACGGACAAGGAGTGAGCAGGACCTACCTAGCACGGGCCAAGAGTGAGCAGGACCTACCTACCACGGGTCAGGAGTGAGCAGGACCTACCTAGCACGGGCCAAGAGTGAGCAGGACCTACCTAGCACGGGCCAGGAGTGAGCAGGACCTACCTAGCACGGGCCAAGAGTGAGCAGAACCTACCTAGCACGGGCCAGGAGTGACCAGGACCTACCTAGCACGGGCCAGGAGTGAGCAGGACCTACCTAGCACGGGCCAGGAGTGAGCAGGACCTACCTAGCACGGGTCAGGAGTGAGCAGGACCTACCTAGCACGGGCCAGGAGTGAGCAGGACCTACCTAGCACGGGCCAAGAGTGAGCAGGACCTACCTAGCACGGGCCAAGAGTGAGCAGGACCTACCTAGCACGGGCCAAGAGTGAGCAGGACCTACCTAGCACGGGCCAAGAGTGAGCAGGACCTACCTAGCACGGGACAAGAGTGAGCAGGACCTACCTAGCATGGGCCAAGAGTGAGAAGGACCTACCTAGCACGGGCCAAGAGTGAGCAGGACCTACCTAGCATGGGCCAAGAGTGAGCAGGACCTACCTAGCATGGGCCAAGAGTGAGAAGGACCTACCTAGCATGGGCCAAGAGTGAGAAGGACCTACCTAGCATGGGCCAAGAGTGAGAAGCACCTACCTAGCACGGGCCAAGAGTGAGCAGGACCTACCTAGCACGGGCCAAGAGTGAGCAGGACCTACCTAGCACGGGCCAAGAGTGAGAAGGACCTACCTAGCACGGGCCAAGAGTGAGCAGGACCTACCTAGCACAGGCCAAGAGTGAGAAGGACCTACCTAGCATGGGCCAAGAGTGAGAAGGACCTACCTAGCACGGGCCAGGAGTGAGCAGGACCTACCTAGCACGGGCCAAGAGTGAGCAGGACCTACCTAGCACGGGCCAAGAGTGAGCGGGATTTACCTAGCACGGGCCAAGAGTGAGCAGGACCTACCTAGCACGGGCCAAGAGTGAGCAGAACCTACCTAGCACGGGCCAAAAGTGAGCAGGACCTACCTAGCACGGGCCAAGAGTGAGCAGAACCTACCTAGCACGGGCCAAGAGTGAGCAGGACCTACCTAGCACGGGTCAGGAGTGAGCAGGACCTACCTAGCACGGACAAGGAGTGAGCAGGACCTACCTAGCACGGGCCAAGAGTGAGCAGGACCTACCTACCACGGGTCAGGAGTGAGCAGGACCTACCTAGCACGGGCCAAGAGTGAGCAGGACCTACCTAGCACGGGCCAGGAGTGAGCAGGACCTACCTAGCACGGGCCAAGAGTGAGCAGAACCTACCTAGCACGGGCCAGGAGTGAGCAGGACCTACCTAGCACGGGCCAGGAGTGAGCAGGACCTACCTAGCACGGGTCAGGAGTGAGAAGGACCTACCTAGCACGGGCCAGGAGTGAGCAGGACCTACCTAGCACGGGCCAAGAGTGAGCAGGACCTACCTAGCACGGGCCAAGAGTGAGCAGGACCTACCTAGCACGGGCCAAGAGTGAGCAGGACCTACCTAGCACGGGCCAAGAGTGAGCAGGACTACCTAGCACGGGCCAAGAGTGAGCAGGACCTACCTAGCATGGGCCAAGAGTGAGAAGGACCTACCTAGCACGGGCCAAGAGTGAGCAGGACCTACCTAGCATGGGCCAAGAGTGAGCAGGACCTACCTAGCATGGGCCAAGAGTGAGAAGGACCTACCTAGCATGGGCCAAGAGTGAGAAGGACCTACCTAGCATGGGCCAAGAGTGAGAAGGACCTACCTAGCACGGGCCAAGAGTGAGCAGGACCTACCTAGCACGGGCCAAGAGTGAGAAGGACCTACCTAGCACGGGCCAAGAGTGAGCAGGACCTACCTAGCACAGGCCAAGAGTGAGAAGGACCTACCTAGCATGGGCCAAGAGTGAGAAGGACCTACCTAGCACGGGCCAGGAGTGAGCAGGACCTACCTAGCACGGGCCAAGAGTGAGCAGGACCTACCTAGCATGGGCCAAGAGTGAGCAGGACCTACCTAGCATGGGCCAAGAGTGAGCAGGACCTACCTAGCATGGGCCAAGAGTGAGAAGAACCTACCTAGCACGGGCCAGAGGGGACCTCCAGTAAGCTCTGCTCTACACGGATGGCGTTATGAGTATTATTATTGCAATCATCGGAAGGGGAGGCGCTAAACCCTTAAGGATCATACAGACCAGGTCCAATCCCTTGAATCAAGAGGCCCCCTGGCATCAAGACACCTACTTAGACGAGTTAAACAATTAAGAATGGAAACAAGTTTTGTTTTAGCCAACGTTTCGCTCTGTGTAAAGCTTTATCCAGCTTTATGTAAAGCTTTATCTGTCTTTATTCAAAGCTTTATCCGTATTGATGTAAAGCTTTATCCGTCTTGATATAAAGCTTTATCTGGTTTGATGTAACGCTTTATCTGGCTTGTAAAGCTTTATCTGTCTTGATGTAAAACTTTATCTGCCTTGCAAAGCTTTATCCGGCTTGATGTTAAGCTTTATCCAGCTTGTAAACCTTTATCTTGCTTCAAACAAAGCTCTATCCGGCTTGATGTAAAGCTTTATCTGGATTGTTGTAAAGCTTTATCTAGCTTGAAGTCAAGCTTTATCTGGCTTGTAAAGCTTTATCCAGCTTGATGTAAAGCTTTATCCGGCTTGTTGTAAATCTTTATCTGGCTTCATACAAAGCTCTATCTGGCTTGATGTCAAGCTTTATCCGGCTTTATGTAAAGCTTTATCTGGCTTGTTGTAAAGCTTTATCCGTCTTGATGTAAAGCTTTATCTGCCTTGTTGTAAAGCTTTATCCGACTTGATGCGAAGCTTTATTCAGCTAGTTGTAAAGCTTTATCTGGCTTCATACAAAGCTCTATCTGGCTTGATGTCAAGCTTTATCCGTCTTGATGTAAAGCTTTATCTGCCTTGTTGTAAAGCTTTATCCGGGTTTATGCGAAGCTTTATTCAGCTAGTTGTAAAGCTTTATCTGGCTTCATACAAAGCTCTATCTGGCTTGATGTCAAGCTTTATCCGGCTTGATGTAAAGCTTTATCTGGCTTGTTGTAAAGCTTTATCCAGCTTCATGTAACGCTTTATCTGGCTTGTAAAGCTTTATCCAGCTTGATGTAAAGGTTTATCTGGTTTCATGCAAAGCTTTATCCGGCTTGATGTCAAGCTTTATTCGGCTTGTAAAGCTTTATCTTCCTTCATGTAAAGCTTTATCCAGCTTGATGTAAAGCTTTATCCGGCTTGATGTAAAGCTTTATCCGGCTTTATAAAGTGCTACAAAGAGCGAAACATGTCTTGATACACATGGAGTGCATCTCATGGGGGACGGAAGGGTGCTTAAGGACCATATAAGCTCAAGGAAACGGCTAGAGGAGAGAGAGAGAGAGGATGGGACAGGTCCGGTAAGCTGGAGCCCTGGACAACCGTGTGTGTAGTGGACCACGCATTGCGAATTTCGGGTCAGCTGGTCGGTGAATTAAGAGTGAGTACGTGTTATTGATAACATCTACCCTTTCCCCTGGTAATATTTTTCATAGGTTAATTGTTATATTATGTAATTCTCCGTAAGGATATGTTGTATCCTCGTTCTTTATGTTATTGAGTAAATTATAGCCATAGTTCCCATTTTTATTTGTACCTTCTTGTGCTATTCCCTATTCTGTTAAGCACTGGGATAACACAGGAGACGTGCTCAGTTGCTGGGATACCTCAGGCAGAGTGAGTAAAGGTCTCATACCCTCTCCTCTTTTGATTCTCCTATATATGCCTCTCTTTTGACCAGTGAGATGTTTTAATCTATTGTTTATCCATTTGCGATTATTTTTGTTACACGCACACACACACACACACACACACACACACACACACACACACACACACACACACACACACACACACACACACACACACACACACACAGAAACGAATATGCACAGATAAGAAGGGAGGCTCAGAGACAATATGAAAATGACATAGCATCAAAAGTAAAGACTGACCCGAAGCTGTTGTACAGCCACATCAGGAGGAAAACAACAGTCAAGGACCAGGTAATCAGACTGAGGAAGGGTGATGGGGAATTCACAAGAAACGACCGAGAGGTATGTCAGGAGCTCAACACAAGATTTAAAGAGGTATTTACAGTGGAAACCAGTAGGACTCCAAGAAATCAGAACAGGGGGGCACACCAGCAAGTGCTGGATGAGGTACATATAACCAAGGAGGAGTGAAGAAGCTGCTATGCGAACTTGACACCTCAAAGGCGGTGGGACCAGACAACATCTCTCCATGGGTCCTTAAAGAGGGAGCAGAGATATTGTGTGAGCCATTAACAAAGATCTTCAACACATCATTTGAAACTGGGCAACTCCCTGAGGTATGGAAAATGGCAAATGTAGTCCCAATTTTAAAAAGGGAGACAGACATGAGGCACTAAACTACAGACCTGTATCTCTAACGTGTATAGTATGCAAGGTCATGGAGAAGATCATCAGGAGGAGAGTGGTGGGGCACCTGGAAAGAAACAAGTGTATAGTTGACAACCAGCACGGTTTCAGGGAAGGAAAATCCTGTGTCACAAACCTACTAGAGTTTTATGACAAGGTGACAGAAGTAAGACAAGAGAGAGAGGGGTGGATCGACTGCGTATTTTTGGACTGCAAGAAGGCTTTCGACACAGTTCCTCACAAGAGGTTACTGCAAAAGCTAGAGGACCAGGCACACATAACAGGAAAGGCACTGCAATGGATCAGAGAATATCTGACAGGGAGGAAACAACGAGTCATGGTACGCGACGAGGTGTCAGAGTGGGCGCCTGTGACAAGCGGGGTTCCACAGGGGTCAGTCCTAGGACCTGTGCTGTTCTTGGTATACGTGAACGACATAACGGAAGGGATAGACTCAGAAGTGTCCTTGTTTGCAGACGATGTGAAGTTAATGAGAAGAATCGAATCGGACGAGGATCAGGCAGGACTACAAAGAGATCTGGACAGGCTACAAGCCTGGTCCAGCAACTGGCTCCTAGAATTTAACCCTGCCAAATGCAAAGTCATGAAGATTGGGGAAGGGCATAGAAGACCGCAGACACAATATAGTTTAGATGGCCAAAGACTGCAAACCTCACTAAAGGAAAAAGATCTGGGGGTGAGTATAACACCGAGCATATCTCCTGAGGCGCACATCAATCAGATAACTGCTGCAGCATACGGGCGCCTGGCAAACCTACGGATAGCGTTCCGATACCTCAGTAAGGATTCGTTTAAGACTCTGTACACCATCTATGTCAGGCCCATACTGGAGTATGCAGCACCAGTTTTGGAATCCACACCTAGTCAAGCACGTCAAGAAATTAGAGAAAGTGCAAAGGTTTGCAACAAGACTAGTCCCAGAGCTACGGGGATTGTCCTATGAAGAAAGGTTGAGGGAAATCGGCCTGACGACACTGGAGGCCAGGAGGGTCAGGGGAGACATGATAACGACATATAAAATACTGCGCGGAATAGACGAGGTGGACAAAGAGGGGATGTTCCAGAGATGGGACACAGACACAAGAGGTCACAATTGGAAGTTGAAGACTCAGATGAATCAAAGGGATGTTAGGAAGTATTTCTTCAGTCATAGAGTAGTCAGGCCATGGAATAGCCTAGAAAGTGATGTGGTGGAGGCAGGAACCATACATTGTTTTAAGGCGAGGTATGATAGAGCTCATGGGGCAGGGAGAGAGAGGACCTAGTAGCAATCAGGGAAGAGGCGGGGCCAGGAGCTGTGACTCGACCCCTGCAACCACAAATAGGTGAGTACAAATAGGTGAGTACACACACACACATAAAATGCTGAGAGGAATCGACAAGGTGGACTGAGACAGGATGTTCCAGAGATGGGGCACAGCAACAAGGGGTCACAGTTGGATGTTGAAGACTCAGATGAATCAAAGGGATGTTAGGAAGTATTTCTCCAGCCACAGAGTTGTCAGGAAGTGAAATAGTCTGGGAAGTGATGTAGTGGACGCAGGATCCATACATAGCTTTAAGAAGAAGTATGATAAAGCTCATGGAGAGGGAAGAGTGACCGAGTAGCAGCCAACGAAGAGGCAGGACCAGGAGATGTAACTCGACCCCTGCAACCACAACTAGGTGAGTACACACACACACACACACACACACACACACACACACACACACAACACACACACACACACACACACACACAACACACACACACACACACACACACACACACACATATATATATATATATATATATATATATATAAAATATATAATATATAAATAACAAAAAGGCACAATACCGTGACCGGAACGATACACAAATAACATGTGCGGCGTCTGGTTGTCTTTGTTGTGGACGTTTCGCCATCCAGTGGCTGGCTGGATGGCGAAACGTCTACGGGGGATGCCCGGGTGTTGTGCATGTGTCATTTCATCCTGTTGGTATTATATACAATTCTTGTACTACTAATACTACTACTACCTCAACCTCTTCCTGCCTATATATAGCCGTCCTGCTCCACCTCTGTTAGTGTGACTTTGTCAATGGTCCAAGTCAGACCGAAACGTCGTCGTAAGCTTCTCTCTTTTATGTGCGGGTTATTTGTATATATATATATATATATATATATATATATATATATATATATATATATAATATATATATATATATATATATATATATATAAACTGGAATGACTTTAGATAAGTTTCATTCAGATCATAACACAGAGGGGTTAGTAACCTGAAGGTTTAACCTAGGTTGTTTACCTAGCAGTAAGTAGGTACCTGGGTGTTAGTTGACTGGTATGGGTGGCATCCTGAGGGACAGGGTTAAAGAACCACAATAAAATTAAACATTAAATAATTTTAATGTCGTGTAATTGGGAACCATCACTTCAGTTTCCTCAGTAAGATATCTGGGAATCCCCAAAGAGAAAACACCGTAAGTGTCCGGGGCCCAAGACTGTTCAACAGCCTGCCACCAAGCATAAGGGGAATTACCAATAAACCCCTGGCTGCCTTCAAGAGAGAGCTGGACAGATACCTGAAGTCAGTGCCGGATCAGCCGGGCTGTGGTTCGTACGTTGGACTGCGTGCTGCCAGCAGTAACAGCCTGGTTGATCAGACCCTGATCCACCGAGAGGCCTGGTCATTGACCGGGCCGCGGGGGCGTTGATCCCCGAAATAACCTCCAGGTAGACTCCAGGTAACAGTGTAGTAAAGAAAGCGAATACCAGACTGAAGTTCCTGTAGAGACAAGCACAGTGTCTACCTACCGAGGCTCGCAGGACCCTATGTCTAGCCCTTATACAATGTCATATGGTCTACGCTTGCTCTTCTTGGTACTCTGCCTTGACAAAAAAACTGAAAGATAGACTTCTAATCACCCAGAACAAAATTGAAAGATTCATCCTGGGGCTGGGACCAAGAGAGCAGGTAGGCCAGGATGAATTACAGCAGTTGGATATGCTGAATGTTGAAGACAGTAAAACAAATGAAGCTAAATCATGTTTTTTAAAATTGCTCACATTTGGTCCAGAAACCCTTGTTTGCCCCAATTTTGTCAGGGTTGGGAACCAAAGCATTCATAGTGCAAGGGGGAGAGAGCACAACTTTTGTATTTGCCACAGCCCGGGGGCCAAGGCTTCAAACCCCTTTTATTTCGGGCAAAAAAAGGAATGGAAGGGGACGCCTGCCCCTTCAAACCCAAAAATTTCATAACATGAACCATTTCAAGAAAATCCCAAAAGTTGTCTGATGAATGTACTACAAAAAGGGAAAGGGGAAATTTCTTTTTTTAAATTTTCTTTTAGCAACCCCACGCGGTAATTTTTACCTTTTTCCCTCTTAATGCCCCTTTCTTTGAAGTATTTTTAAAAGCCCCTCGGGGTATTTAGTCAAATGACCCTCGTGAAATTTGTTTTAATGACCCTCGTTAATATTTGGAATGCCCTGGGAAAAATTTGTCTTTTAACCCTCGGTATTAGTCTTAAATGCCCTCTTCTAATGTCAAAAAGGACTCCGTTATTTAGTCTTAATGCCCCTCGGAAGTAGTTTTAATGACCCTGGGTGTGGTAGTCTTAATGACCCTCGTGTAGTGCGGGAATGACCCTGTGTAGTAGCCCCTTATTAATGCCCCTCGTTAGTAGTCTTAATGCCCCTTTGTCTAATGACCCTGAATGACCTCGTGGGTGGGTTTTAAAATGACCCTGGGTTGTAGTTTTTTAAAAGCCCCCCCGTGTAGTACCCTTTAATGCCCCCGTGTAAAAAGTCTGAATGACCCTCGTGTGTAAGTCAAAAAGCCCCCGTGAGTAGCTTAATGACCCTCGTTTTGGGTAGTCTTAATGACCCCGTGTAGAAAGTCGGGGAATGCCCCTCGTGTAGTAGTTTTTAAAAAAGGACCCTCGTGTAGAAAGCCTTAAAAGACCCCTTTGTAGTATCGAATGCCCCACGTGTATAGTCTTAATGACCCTCGTTTTAAATAGCCCCTGAAATGCCCCCTCGTGAAGTAGTCTTAATGACCCTGGGTTGTAGAAAAGACTTAATGACCCCCGGTTAGTAGTCTTAATGACCCTGTGTAGAAGTTTTAAATACCCTCGGTATTTAGTCTTAATGCCCCCTCGTGAAGTGGGTTTAATGACCCATCTTTGTAGAAGTTTTAAGGGACCCTCGTGTATTAGTCTAAAAGACCCCCCTGTTTTAAAATTTTAAATGCCCCTTTCGTGTGATTTTGAAGGGACCCTCGGGTAGAAATCTTAATACCCTCGTGTAGTAGTCTGAATAAACCCTGGGTGTACAGTCTGAATGACCCTCGTGTAGTAGTCTTAAGACCCTGTGTAATATTTAAAATAAACCCCCTCGTTTTGGGGTAGTCTAAATTGACCCTCGTGTAAAAGTCTTAATGCCCCTTTGTGTGAAGTCTTAATGACCCCGTTTAGTGTCTTAAGACCCCGGGGTAGTATCAAAATGACCCTCGTGAAAAATTGTTGGGGGCCCCCCTGTGTAGTAGTTTAATGACCCTCGGGGTGTAGTCTTAATGACCCTGGGTTAGTGGGTTTTTAAAATGACCCTCGTGTAGTAGTCTTAAATGACCCTGTGTAGTAGTCTTAATCCCCTCGTGTAGTAGTCTTAAGGACCCTCGTGTATTTAAGTCAAAAAACCCCCGTGAAAGTAGTCTAAACCCCCCTCGTGTATAGTCTTAAGGGACCCTGTGTAGTGGGTCTGAATGCCCCTGGGTGTATTAGTTTTAAATTTGACCCTCGTGTAGTCAAAATTTACCCCCCGTGTAGTAGTCTTAATAAACCCCGTGTAGTTTTTAATGACCCTCGTGTATTTTAAATGACCCTCGGTAGTTTTTAAAAACCCTGGAAGTCCTTAATGCCCCCTCGTTTTAGTTTAATGCCCCTCGGAAAGTCTTAATGACCCTGTGAAAATAGTTTTTAATTGCCCCTGTGTGGGTAGTCTTAATGACCCTCTTTGTAGTATTTTTAAATTTGGACCCCCGTGTAGTAAGTTTTAAAAGGAACCCTCGTGAGTAGTCAAAAATGACCCCCCGGTAGTATTTTAAATGACCCTCGGTAGTAGTCTTTTGACCCCGGTAGAAATTTTAAAAGACCCTCGTGAAGTAGTTTTAAAATGACCCTGGGGGTATTAGAAAAAAATTGACCCTCGTGTAGTAGTCTTAAGGGCCCTCGTGTATTTAGTCTTAAGGGACCCTCTTTGTGTAGTATTAAGGGGACCCCGTGTAGTAGTATTTTTAAAACCCCTCGTGTAGTAGTATTAATGACCCCGTGAAGTAGTTTTAAAAGCCCCCTCGGGGTAGTATATTAAGACCCTCGTTAGAAGTTTTAATACCCCGTGTAGTATTTATTAATACCCTGTGTGGGTAGTTTTAATACCCTGGGTGTAGTGTATTAAAAAACCCCGTTTTTTTTATATTAAGCCCCACGTTTTAGTAGTTTTAAAGGGACCCTGTTTTAGTAGTTTTAAATGACCCTCGTGTAGTAGTTTTAATGACCCTGGTGTAGATAAATCTTAACAAAATAAAAAAAGATTTTACCCTTCTTAAAGAATAATAAAAAAAATTTATCCCCTTTTAAAAAATTAATTTTTAAAGGAAAAAAGGACCAAAATGGGAAAAAGCCCACTCTGACATTTTTTGTGTTACCCCCGGGTTCTTTTACACATATGTTGTATGTATGATAATCTATGTAATTTTAATTTGTGTTTACCGGGAGAAAATTTTTTAAAATTATCTTTTTTTTCTTTTCCCCAGTTAATAAATTGTGACTTGAAAATAGTCACTTTTTGGTGACACTTTTCCCCAAAAATTAAAAAATTTACCGGGTGCTCCAGTGAAATCTTACTTAATGTATGAAAAAAATCACCCCTTTATAATGGAAAGAAATTAAAAGGCAGGCAGACAAGTCGCCAACTTCCCCGGGTCTTTTTAAAACCTTTCCCCGGGAAAATCGCCGGGAGGACGACGGTGCATAAGTTTGTTATCTTGAGTGGCTGGGAGGGGAGCCCCCGCACCTTTTGTTAGGGGCCCCCCAGGGTGGGCTCCCCCCGCTTCCCGACGTTTTCCCTTAAGCCCAAAGCCCAGCCCACACCCATCCTAAACCCCCTGTAATTTCACTGAATCATTTATCTGACATTTATTATTCGGTATCGAATTTTTGTTGCTATGTAAGATCCCATGTATTACAAGGGGGGGAAATTTTTTAGTGCAGGTTTTTAATTTTAAAACCCAGGGGAATTAAATGTTTTTGGTGGGGAACAAGTTTGGATTCAAAAACTCACCTTGGAAAACGCCCCCCCACAAAATCCCACAAAACTCCCAAGATAAAAAAAATTATAAAATTTTATTCTAACATAAAAAAAAAGGGAAAAAATTGTTTTTCATTTTAAAAACCAAAATTTAGAGAAAGTATTTTTAAAAAAAAATGCATATTTATAATGAAAAATCCCATACATCAAAGCAGAAAATTAAATAAAAAGAAATTAGAAAAAAAGGGGTCTAAAGCAAGTGACTACGATGACGTCACTATGAGTCGGGCCCCCAGAAAGGAAATTTGCTCGAAAATTTTTAATTTTAATTTGGGCCTTTGGGGTAAACATTCCCCCTTTTTTGGCATTTTTTATACCATTCATGGAGAATGTTTGGGGGAAAATTTTTTTCATATTTTTTTACAGAAAACATCAAAAATTTTCCAGTATTCTTTTACAAAGGGAAATACAGGGTTGCGAATTTTCCCCCATTGGTAAAATGGGTTCCCTGGGTGTTAGGGGGACTGGGGGGGCCCGCATCCTGGGACAATGACCAATTTGCCAAAAAATTCTAAAAAGCATAACAAGCGGTTTTGGGAAATATAGTAGTTTGTCTTTGATGTCAGCTGGACTGTAAAACCCTTGTATATGTACTTGTAGTAAAATTTTTAAATTTTATTTTTATTATTATTTTTAAATTATTATTTTTATTATTATTAATTTTTTAAATTATTATTATTATTTTTATTATTATGTAAACGTAAAAAATTGAAAAAACAGAGGTATTATTTACGTCAAATGTGTACAAACTGAAGTAATATGTGGGGTAGGGTTTTTACCTCCAGCCTGGTGACAGTAGTGTCTCAGCGGAGGTGATAAAGCCTCCGCTGCACCGGGGTTTTTGAATTGCGCACACACACACAAAACCCCAACACCACCACACCCCGGGTCATTGCAGTGATGTAAAACCCACCACAAAACGTAGGAGGCCACGGGGGAAATTGAAAAAGACCCAAACAGAGCGTGGTGGAACACTTGTGAGGTGGCAAAAAGAGCTCACTCGAGCAAATTTTAGGGGTTATGGGCGATTTCAAACCACAGAGACGTTGGGGAAAATTTGGGAGCCCCCATGGGGGCCCCCGGAAGCAGGGAAAGACCCAAAAGTTGATGGATGTGGACGGAAAAAATTTTTGCATCAACAAATGTTAAGGAAACACCAGAGGAGGAGAGAGAGAGAGAGAGAGAGAGAGAGAGAGAAAAGAGGGAGGGGGGGACCAGCAAAAATGGCCCTTTAAAATTTGGAAAAAGTACAGAATGCAAAAAAACCGGGAAAATTAAGTTTAGTCGAAGAGCCAGAAAAACCCAGCATGCACAGATAAGGGGGAGGGCCCGCGACAGCACGAAAAAAGACATAGCATCGAAGTATAAGTTGACCCCAAACTGCTGTATAGCCACAAAAGGGAGAAAGACAACAGTCCAAAAGAAGGGATCAGGGCTGAGGGAAAAAAAGGTGAAAAACTCACAAAAAAAGATCCCAAAAGGAATGTGAGGGGGCTCAAAAGGAGATTAAAGGGAAATTAAATTTTCCCGTGGAGACAGGAAAGGGCTCTGGGGAAACGGGGACAGAGGGAAAAAACCAACAGGGAATATGACCAAAAAAGTGTTGGAAGATATACCCCACAAAATGAGGAGGAGGGGAAGAAGCTTTCCCAAGGACCTTGATACCTCAAAGGCATGGGACCGGACATCCCCCGTGGGGCCTTTTGAGAAGAAGATGAGATTTCTGTGTGCCCCCAATACAATCTTCAACACATCCCCTTTAAAATGGGGCAACTACCTGAGGTATGGAAGACAGCAAATGTTTGTTTTCCCAAATTTTAAAAAAAAAGGGGACAGAAAAGAGGCACTAAACTACAGACCAGGTCCCGACATTTTTAAAATATGCAAAATAAAGGGAGAAGATTAAAAAAAGGGGGGGGGTGGTGGAGCACCTGGAAAAAGGGAAAAAAATTATAAACGACAACGAGCACAGATTTATGGAAGGCAAATCCTGTTTTCACAAAACCCACTTGGGGTTTTTTGATTAAAATAACAGAAGACATGGAGAGAGGGGTGGGGGTTTATTGCATTTTCCTGGGCTGCAGGAAGGGCCCTTTAACACAGTTTTTCCCCACAAAATAGTGCAGAAGCTGGGGTTTAGGGCGCATATAATAGGAAGGGAAATGCATGGATCGAGAATACCGATAAGGGGGCAAAAAGAAAAAATGGTAAAAGCGATGAGGATCACATGGGCTCCCCTTTTACGACGGGGGCCCACAGGGATCAATCCGAGAACCAGTGCTTTTTTTGGTATTGTGAATGGGCATGATGGAAGGGGCAAAACCCCAGAAGTGTCCCTGTTCCCCAGATGATGTGAAAAATTTAAGAGGAGAAATTTAAAACCCCATGAGGATCAGGCGGGGCACAAAAAAAAACTTTACGGGTGGGAAAAAAAGTTTGGTTTAACAAGGATACAGCAACAAAGGGTCAACACAACAAGGAACACGGGAAAAAGAATCACAGCAAAAAAGGATCACAGCAAAAAAGGATCACACAACAAAATTTACAGCAACAAGGATCACGCAACAAGGATGAACAGGATCACAGCAACAAAGGATAAAAGCAACAAGGATCACCAAGCAAAAAAAGGAAAACCCCCAGCAAACAAGGAACGAACAAGGATCACGGGAACCAAAGGGTTTTCCCGCAACAAGGTCACAGCAACAAGGAACACAGCAACAAAAGGGTCGAACCAAAGGGCACGCAACAAGGGTCCACAGCAACAAGGATTTACAACAACGGAACACAACAACAAGGGGTTTAAAGCAACAAGTATCACAGCAAAAAGGTCACAGGCCCCAAGGAAACACAGCAACAAGGATCCAGCAACAAGGGTACAGCAAAAAAAGGGGTCACAGCAACAAGGGCACAACAACCAAAGGTCACAGCAAAAAAGGAAACACCGCAACAAAAGGGTCGAACAAGGAAACACAGCAAAAAGGAACAGCAACAAGGATCACAGCAACAAGGATCACACAACAAAGGGTCACAGCAACAAAGGGCACAAAAAACAAGGATTCCGCAACAAGGATCACAGCAACAAGGATCACAGCAACAAGGGTCACAGCAACAAGGATACAGCAACAAGGGTCACAGCCCAAAAAGGAAACGAACAAGGATCACAGCAACAAGGATTTACAGCAACAAGGAAACACAGGGAAAAAAGGGTCACAAACAAAAAGGGGGCGAAAAAAGGATCAAAAACAAAAAAGGACCCCAGCAACAAGGGTCACAGGGAACAAAAGGGTCGAAAAAAAGGGTCCCCGCAACAAGGTCAAAACAACAAGGGTCACAGCAACAAGGATCACAGCAACAAGGGTCAAGAAAAAAAAGGGTCACAGCAACAAGGATCACAGCAAAAAAGGATCGGGAAAAAGGGTCACGCAACAAGGAACACAGCAAAAAGGGGTCACAGCAAAAAGGATCACAGCAAAAAGGAAACACCCGCAACAAGGGTCACACGAAAAAAGGATCACACGAAAAAAAGGATCACAACAAAAAAGGGTTTACAACAACAAGGATCACAACAACAAGGAAACACAGCAAGAAATCACACCCCAAAAAGGAACACAGCAACAAGGGTCACAACAACAAGGGGTACCAAAAACAAGGGTCACAGCAACCCCGGTTTACAGCAAAAAAGGATTTACAGCAACAAGGATAAACCCCGTAAACCGGGAGCAAATTCATTTAAACTTTTTAATAGAAAATGTTTAAAGGGAACTTTTTTGAAAAGAGAAACCATTTTGGGGGGACTTGAAATCCTGAAGGGGTTGGGAAAGTACAAATGCCTTTCACCGCAAGAATGGGTTTAGGGGTATTAAAAGTCCTGGGGGGGGGGAAGAAAAGAAACCCGCACCTGAAGGGTGGACGGGGGGTTTTTTAGCCCGGAGGGGGAAAGTTAAAAGTACCTGCACCCCGAAAAAATGGCCCGGGGGGGTTTAAGTCGGGGGTTGGGGGGGGGGGGGGGATTGGGGGGGGGAAAAAAAGTACAGGGACCTGCCCCCCGAAGGATGGACCCGGGGGTGTTATAGTCTGGAGAAAGGGGAATATAGTGCCTTTTTAGATAAAAGGTCATGTATTTGTTAATTTTTTTTTCTTCACAAAATTCAGAATTTTCAGGTCTTTTTAACCTGACAACTATTACACACCCAGGTGAGAAAAAGGCCCCCGTTAACCCGGGTCGTAAAAAGGGGCTTTGGGGGCGAGAAATAAACACAGCAGAAAACTTTAAATTGCCCTTTTCCCTTTTCCCAGTTTATTAAAGGGTTAATTTTTAATTATGTACCCTATATTTTCAAAGTTTTTTTGAAAATAAGTGTACCACGGTTTAAACAAGGCAAAACAACCAAAAGCCAGAGAAAGCGAACCGTTGAAACCAGCAGCCCGCGAGTCTGGGGAATAGCGGAACTTTAGTGACACCACAACACCTCCCCCAATTGTCCAAAACCCCCTCATTTTAATTTTGGGTTTAACCAAGGGAATGATTTATTGATGGACCCCTTTAATCGTTAAAAAACCCCTTTGAAAATGGTTCGCTGGTTTAAGGGACCTATATGGGAGTGTGTAAAATCATCGAATAAAATTTTAACATAGGTTTTTTGATGCCACAACAAACCCTTTACATCAAGAAACTGTAAATGGAAAACTGCCTTTAAAAAAAAAATAAATTTAAAAAACATATAATTAATTTTCCCGGGATAGATTATTAACATGTTGACATTTTTTCTGGGCAGTCGTTTTAAAAGGGACCAAAGAAAAATTAGACGATTTAAAACCCGGAAATTCTGAGGGAAAACCCGGTGGGCAGGTAAACCCACCTTTTAAAGACGGTAGAAAAAACCCACAATTACGTTAGGGAAATGGACACAAGTGTAACTATGTGACATTTTATTTGGGGGGAACGTTTTTGCTTCCAGGAGCTTTGTCATAATAATAAATAATGTAATAAAAATAAAATTTAAAAATAAATAATAAAAAAATAAAAATTAAAAATAAAAATATTAAAATTATTATTATTTTTTATTATTAAATTTTTATTATTTTTTTTATTAAATTTTTTTTTTATTAAACATTGCAAATTTGGGGTCCCCGAACTGCATTAAACACTTTTGGTTGATAACAATTTAAAATAACAAAAATTTTTCCGAAGTTTACTGGGGACTTCTCTGAAATTTTTTTTTTTGTCGATTTCGTTTAGAAGGAAATTTCCTTCTAATTACTGGGGTTTTTAAAAAAATTTACATAAACGTGAAAGAACGAAAGGGGAAACCAAACAATGACCCATATGGCACCCATTTAGTGACTGTTCCCCGTTCTTATGGTTAGGCTCAGGTTCGTCAGGAAACAGGACACGTATTTCCTGACGCGGGTTTTAGTCATAAGATGACCCAGCAGCTGGAGCTTTTGGTCATCTGAACGAGGCCTTTCGCTGGCTTACCGATCTACTCCCTTCAAAAGCTATGTGTATTCTCTCTTCTTATTAACTCCCCATTTTCACACACTTGTGCTACACGACCAACATTGTGACGATGCTTCAGTGTTTACTCTGAACACCTGTGACTTGATTGATCAGTTTATTTGTCAAATATACGTTTTAATAAGGGTAACCTAACCAACCAAAGGTACAACAGAGCTGACCTAACCTACCGTAACCTAATGTAACCTATCATACCTAGCGTAATTTCGCCTACTCTGACCTAGCCTACCCTACTCTAACGTAGCCTACCCTACTCTGACCTACC
Organism: Cherax quadricarinatus; assembly: GCF_026875155.1. Lineage (NCBI taxonomy): Eukaryota > Metazoa > Arthropoda > Malacostraca > Decapoda > Parastacidae > Cherax > Cherax quadricarinatus. The sequence continues at coordinate 64,605 of NW_026495660.1, read as the reverse complement.
CTACCCTACTCTGACCTAGCCTACCCTACTCTGACCTAGCCTACCCTACTCTAACGTAGCCTACCCTACTCTGACCTACCCTACCCTACTCTGACCTAACCTACCCTACTCTGGCCTACCCTACCCTACTCTGACCTAACCTACCCTACTCTGACCTACCCTACCCTACTCTGACCTAGCCTACCCTACTCTAAACGTAGCTACCCTACTCTGACCTAACCTACCCTACTCTGACCTACCCTACCCTACTCTGACCTAACCTACCCTACTCTGACCTACCCTACCCTACTCTGACCTAACCTACCCTACTCTGACCTACCCTACCCTACTCTGACCTAGCCTACCCTACTCTAACTTAGCCTACCCTACTCTAACGTAGCCTACCCTACTACTGACCTACCCTACCCTACTCTGACCTAACCTACCCTACTCTGACCTACCCTACCCTACTCTGACCTAACCTACCCTACTCTAACCTACCTTACCCTACTCTAACCTAGCCTACCCTACTCTAACCTAACCTACCCTACTCTGGCCCACCCTACCCTACTCTGACCTAACCTACCCTACTCTAACCTAACCTATCCTACTCTAACCTAACCTACCTTACTCTAACCTAAACCTACCCTACTCCAACCTAACCTACCCTACACTAACCTAACCTATCCTACACTAACCTAACCTACCCTACTCTAACCTAACCTACGCCCCCCATCTTATTCCTTATCCTCATATCAGACATAAACAGAGATATACACCACAGCACCGTATCATCCTTTGCGGATGATACTAGGATCTGCATAAGGCTGTCATCTGCTGAGGACGCGGTTAATCTCCAAGAAGATATAAACAAAGTTTTCCAGTGGGCAACGGTAAACAATATGATGCTCAATGAGGACAAATTCCAACTACTCCGTTATGGAAACGGAGGAGATAAAAACTAAAAACAGATTATACTACTGACTCCGGGCCATACAATAGAGGGGGAAAAATAATGTAAGGGCCCGGGGAGTATAATTTCTGAGGATCTCCTTTCAAGGATCAAAACGTGCCACGATCGCACTGCAAAGAAAAGATAGGAGGATAATGAAACTTTAAAAACGAGAGATCCCAAACCCATGATGATCCTTTTAAAACACTTGTTCTCTCTAGGTGGAATACGCTGTACAAAAACATCTCCATTCAAAGCAGGTGAAATCGCAGATTTTAGAAGGTACAGAACCCTTTTCTGCACTATAATTTCGCAAGCACCTTAACTACTGGGAACGCTTGGAAGCACGACTTTACTCTTTGGGGAACGCAGGGGGGAGAGATAATTCATAACTACACTGGAAAAAATTTTGAAGGAAGGTCCCAAAATCTGCACACAAAAATCACTCCCAACGAAAGTAAAAGACGGGGCAGGGCGATGCAAAATGCCCCCAAATAAAAATAGGGGCGCCATTGGACACTAAGAGAAAACACCATAAGGTCCGGGGCCCAAAACTGTTTCAACGCCTCCCATCAAACTTTGGGGGTTTTTTTTGGGCCAAAAAAACCCCTGGCTCCCTTAAGAGAGAGCTGGACAATACCTAAATCAGTGGGGGATCAGCGGGCGGGCTCGTCTTGGACTGCGTGGGGCCAGCATAACAGCCTATTGATCGGGCCCTGACCCACGGGGGGCCTGGTCATGGAGGGGCCGGGGGGCGTTGATCCCCGGAAAAACCCCAGGTAACCTCCGGGTAACCCACTGTAACCTAACCACCCTCTTTTAAACCAACTCCCCTACTCTAACCTAATCTACCCTCCCCTCCCCTTTAACCAACCTCCCTACAAAAACCCCAAACCTCCCCACTCTAACCTAACTACCCACGTACTAACCTACCCTACTCTGACCTGCCTACCCTACTGTGACCAACCCAAACCCAAACTGACCTACCTACCAAAGCACCCTACACTAACCAAACCACCCTACCATAACCAAACCCAAATAAAAACCAAGGAAATATATTTGAAAGTTCAGGGGAAAGCTTTAAGAAACTCTCTCAGGGTACACTTAAGCAAAAAAAGAAGTAAGAGAAATAGGTTAGTGTGATATTACCAGGTGATTTTCCCTTAGTTCAATATTGACTTAACACCGTGAACTTTGACCCGGGGGAACCCTGGGGGGGGAACGAACAACTACCGGATACAATACTCAAAGATTAAAATTTAACACAATAGGTTTGTTTGTTGTTGTTGGTTGAACGTTAAGTTTGACGGGGGTCATCAAGGCTGCCTGACACCTCAAACACCACCACAAGGAAACTTAAATCGTTTCAGGAATCAACGTCAGGAATCAAATGTTTCCTGACGTTGGTTTTTTAAAGATGACCCGCCACTGCAGCTTTTGGTTATTGACCGGGGCCTTTCACTGGCTTACCCGCCCACCCCTTTTAAAATTTAAGAATTAATTACTTCCCATTTTTTTTTTGGGAATATAAAAAACATTTGAGTATTTACACTGTGAGATATTCACTTCTCAGTACACACAGATATACCCCTTTTTTGTGTAACTTTCGGGTTTATTCCGTAAATTTATATATTATATATATATATTTTATAAAAAATATATTATATAATATATATATAAATATTTATATATTAATATATAATATATTTTTAATATTTAAAAAAATATTTAATGCAAAAAAACCACCCCTGAAAAAATAGAAAAATTTCCAAGCGCTTTCGTACTACTCACTTATCATAGTTCCTTGATAAGTGAGTATCAGAAGCGCTTGGAATTTTCATTCTTTCAGGGGGTTTGTTTTGCAATTTTTAAAATCACCGTTTACTGTGTCTTTTTCATATTTTATATAAATTATATATATTAAATATATTTATTTAAATATATATATAAAAAAAATATATATAAATATAATATATATTTATTTTGTGCAAAAATACACCAAGAGAGTTACAGTTTTCGCCGTATAACATTTAAAACTATACACATCCGATGGATATGTCCATGTTTGTATTTGTTGCAACTGGGAAAAGGTTTGTAAACAAACAGAAGTGCAAACACAACTTTGGTATAACAAAAAAAAACTTAATAATGGGAAACAATCTTAATTTTGCCACATTTTCCACCGAGGGGGGTGAGCCAAAAAAAAAAAAACGCATTTATCACTTTCCTTCAATAGCTACTCGCCAGAGGTTTGAGTGAACACACTTCAAACCCCTCGTAATGAATTTAGAAAAAAGGGGGATTCTATTTTTATACAGACAAAGTACCCACTCACATGGTCTGTGTCGCTTTGGGGTCTTGTCACTTGCCCCGTGTCGCAGGCTGTGTCACTTTGGGTCTGTGTCACTTTGGGTCTGTGTCACATTGGTCGTGCCATTGGTCGTGTAACTTGGTCTGTGTCACTTTGGTCTTGCACTTTGGTCGTTCACAGGGGTCGGGGGTCACATTGGTCGTGTCCTTTTGGTCGTTCACATTGGTCTTGTCACATTGGTCGTGTCACATTGGTCGGTGTCACATTGGTCTGTGTCCATTGGTCTGGTCACATTGTCTGTGTCACTTTGGTTTTGGTCACAGTGTGATTTTAAGTTTGGTAACACGAGGTTCAAAAATACGCGTGTTTTTTAAAGCCCTTTTTTAACATAACAGTTGCGTAAACCCACCAACAACAATAACAGTAAGAACAAAAATACAACGACAACAAGAACACAAAAAGCAAAGAAACAAGAACAATAAAGCAACAACAAAAACAATAAAACAATAGCAACAGCAACAATAACAGCAAAAAATAAAAACAACGCAAGAAAAATAGAAACAACAAATAACAAAACAATAATATCAACAACAAGAACGGAAACAACAGTCTTCAGGCTGCACCAACAGGGTACTTATTTGACGATGTTTCTCCAAACCAGTGGTTTTATCAGTTTGTACAGGAGGTGGGCGAAGACAGTAAAGATGAGACAATCAGCCCTAAACCTGGAAGAGTTTGAGAACCTTAACTCGACGAACCTGAAGCACAGGCAGGAAAACCACTCTTTTAAAAAGGGTCAAATGAGGTGCAGCAGTTAAATCACGTCCCAAGTGGGGGGAAACCTGGGTTTTAAAACAAATAAAAAACCCCTTTTATTTCTATAAAACAAGTACTTTTGTACAGAGTCAAGTGTACAGTGTACATTGTACAAGTCACACGGGAGTAACTGACACGAATCAACTATTTACAGAAAACCCTCTTGTTTTTAAAGGCATTTCCGGCATGCTTAAAATTAATTTATAACGGTAACAATGGGTAAAAATACTGCTAGATCTGTCAATAAGATTTTTAAAATTTTTGTGACATTTTGGAAAATAAATTAGATATTTTGAATGAACCAATTTTGGAACAATCTGCTAATTGTATAACATCAGTATGAGATCAACTTGGATCAAGGAGTTGTTATTATACTTTAAAAACTTAAACAAAAATTGTCTAAGAAAATTTTTAATCACATTTAAAAGGGAATCTCCTTTTTATTTTATTTTTTGAAAGAGATATTAAAGGGGGAACTTTTCTTGCATTTTCGGGAAAGGGCTTTCCCCAAATTTTAGGGATCTTTTTTACGGGGATTTTCCTATAAGGCTGAGTCGAACACGTGGCGTACATAAAAAACATTTTATTTCTTGATTTGGTGTGTAAAATTTGCTGCAACCCCCGGAACTATTGTTGTGTGTATGATGTTGTGTTGCAAGTCTCCAGGGAAGTATGGTGTGGTGTCTGTAATTTTTTGCAAGTCCCAGGAAGTACGTGTGTTGTATGTTTTGTTGCAAGTGCCAGGGAAATTGTGGTGTCTGTATTTGTGTTGCAAGCTCCAGGAATATGTGTGTGTCTGTATTTGTGTTTTCAAATGTCCCGGAAATAGTGAGTGTCTTTGTTGTGTTGAACTGCCCGGGAAAATATGTAGTTCTGTAGTTGTGTTGCAACTCTCCAGGGAAATATGTTGGGGTAGTTGTGTTGCAACCTCCAGGAAGTTGTGTGTGATGTGTGTGTGTTTTGTCTGATGTTGTGTTGCAACTCTCCGGAAGATGTGTGTAGGTGTTGGTGTGTGTTCTGTATGTTGGTTGCAAAGTCCCATGAAGTATGTGGTGTCTTTGTTTTCCGCAACTCTCCAGGAAATATGTGTGTGTGTGTGTGGTGTGTGTGTCTGTAGTTGGTTGCAAGTCCCGGAATTTTGTTTGTGTCTGTATGTTGTGTTGCAAGTCTCCAGGAAGTATGTGTGTGTCTGTATGTTGTGTTGCAAGTCTCCAGGAAGTATGTGAGTGTCTGTATGTTGTGTTGCAACTCTCCAGGAAGTATGTGAGTGTCTGTATGTTGTGTTGCAATTCCGGAAGTACGTGAGTGCTGTATGTTGGTTGCAAGCTCCCGAAAGTACGTGAGTGTCGATGTTGGGGTTTCAAGTCTCCCGAATATGTGAGTTCTGTATGTTTTTTGCAAGTCTCCAGGAAAAATTGTGTGTTTCTGTATGTTTTGTTGCAAATCTCCAGGAAGTAGTGGTGTCTGTATGTTTTTTTTTTGTTGCAACTCTCCGGAAGTATGTGTTGATGTCTGTATGTTTGTTGCAACTCTCCAGGAAGTATGTGTGTGTCGGTATGTTGTGTTGCAACTCTCCAGGAAGTATGTGTGTGTGTGTGTGTGTCTGTATGTTGTGTTGCAAGTCTCCAGGAAGTATGTTAGTGTCTGTATGTTGTGTTACAAGTCTCCAGGAAGTATGTGTGTGTCTGTATGTTGTGTTGCAAGTGTCCAGGAAGTATGTGAGTGTCTGTATGTTGTGTTGCAAACCTCCAGGAAGTATGTGAGTGTCTGTATGTTGTGTTGCAAGTCTCCAGGAAGTATGTGAGTGTCTGTATGTTGTGTTGCAACTCTCCAGGAAGTATGTGAGTGTCTGTATGTTGTGTTGCAAGTCTCCAGGAAGTACGTGAGTGTCTGTATGTTGTGTTGCAAGTGTCCAGGAAGTACGGGAGTGTCTGTATGTTGTGTTGCAAGTCTCCAGGAAGTATGTGAGTGTCTGTATGTTGTGTTGAAAGTCTCCAGGAAGTATGTGTGTGTCTGTATGTTGTGTTGAAAACTCCAGGGAAATATGTGGTGCTGTATGTTGGTTGAACTCTCCGGAAAATTTGTGGTGTCTGTAGTTGTGTTGCAACTCCCAGGGAAATATGGAGGCTGATGTTGTTTGCACCTCCATGAAGTTGTGAGGTCGTGTTTTGTTGCAACTCTCCCGGGAAATATGTGAGGCTGTTGTTGTTTGCAACTCTCCAGGAAGTATGTGAGTTCTGTATGTTGTGTGCAACCCCCAGGAAGTAGGAGTTCCCGTATGTTGTTTGCAAAATCTCCAGAAAAATATGGTGGTCTGATTTGTGTTTTAACTCTCCGGGAAATATGTGAGGTTGTAGTTGGTGCAAAATCTCCAGGAAATATGTGAGGTCTGTATGTTTGTTGCAACCTCCAGGAAATATGGAGTGTCTGTATGTTTTTGCAATCTCCAGAAAGTATGTGTGGTCTGTATGCGTGTTGCAAATCCCAGGAAGTATGGGTGTTGATGTTGTGTTTGAACTCTCCAAGAAGTATTGTGTGGTTATTTGTGTTGAAAGTCTCCCGGAAGTATGTGAGTGTCTGCATATTGTTTGCAAAATCTCCAGGAAGTTGTGAGTGTCTGTAGTGTTTTGAACACCCCGGAATATGTGAGTGTCTGATGTTGTTTGCAAATCTCCAGGGGAAATATGTAGTGTCTGTATGTTGGTTTGCAACTCCCGGGAAAATTTATGTCTGTATGTTGTGTTGAGTCTCCAGGAAATATGTGAGTGTCTTATGTTGTGTTTTAAGTCTCCGGAAATATTGGGTGTCTGTTTGTGTGAAGTCTCCAGGAAGTATGTGTTGTATGTTTGGGTTTCAAGTCCCGGGGAAAATGTGAGTGTCTGTATGCTGTGTTTCACCCCTCCAGGAAGATGTGAGTGTCTTATGTTGTGTTGCAAAATTGCAGGAAGTATGTGAGTGTCTGTAGTTGTGTTGCAACTCTCCCGGAATAGGGTGTTTTTTAAAGTTTTGTTGCAAGCTGCAGGAAGTATGTATGTCTGTATTTTTTGTTGCAAGTCTCCAGGGAAATATGGAGTGTCTGATGTTGTGTTGCAACTTCCAGGAAAATATGTAGTGTCTGTATGTTTTGTTGCAATCCCAGGAGTATGTGATGTCTGTATGTTGGTTGCAAGTCTCCAGGAAGTATGTAGTGTCGTAGTTGTGTTGAAGTCTCCAGGAAGTATTGGGGTGTTGTATGTTGTGTTTCAAATCTCCAGGGAAATATGGATGTCCTGTAAGTTGTGTTTTCAACTCCCAGGGGAAATATTGAAAGGGCTGTATGTTGTGTGCAACTCCCAGGAAGTATGGAGTGTTTGTAGTTGTATTGCAAGTCTGAGGAAGTATGTGATTTTCTTAGTTGTGTTTCAATCTCCCGGGAAGTAGTAGTTCCATATGTTGTGTTGCAAGTCCCAGGGGTATTGGTGTCGTATGTTGGTTGCAAGCCCAGGGGAAATATGGGGTGTCTGTTTTTTGTGTTTCAATCTCCAGGAAGTCGTGATTCTGTATGTTGTTTGCAAGTCCCAGGAAGTAGTGGGGTCTGTTGTTGTGTTTCAAGTCTCCAGGGAAATATGTAGTGTCGTTTGTTTTGTTGCAAGTCCCAGGAAGTACGTGAGGCTGTATGTTGTTTGCAAGCTCCCGGAAATATGTGAGTTCTGTAAGTTGTGTTGCAAGTCTCCAGGAAGTATGTGAGGTCTGTATGTTGTTTGCAAGTCTCCGGAAGTATGGGGTTCTGTTTGTTTTGTTTTCAAGTCTCCAGGGAAATATGTGAGTGTCTGTATGTTGTGTTGCAAATCTCCAGGGAATTGTGGGTGTCTGGGTTTGGTGTTGCAAGTCTAGAAGACGTGAGTGTCGTATTTTTGTTGCAAGTCTCCGGAATATTGGGTGTCTGTTTTTTTGTGTTGCAAGTCCCCCCAGGAAGTATGTGGGGGTTTTTGTTTTTGTGTTGCAAGTGTCCAGGGAATATGTGGGGGTCTGTTTTTTGTGTTCAAGTTCCAGGGAAATTGTGGGTGTCGTTTTTTGTGTTCAAGTCTCCAGGAAGTATGGGGTGTCTGTTTGTTGTTGCAATCTCCGGAAGTTGTGAGTTCGTATGTTTTTTGCAAACTCCCGGGAAATAATTTTGGGGTCTGTTTGTTGTGTTTAAGTCCCAGGAAGTAGGAGTGCTGTAGTTGTGTTGCAAGGTCCAGGAAGTATGTGGGGGTTGTTTGTTGTGTTTCAATTTTCCCGGAAGAGTGTTTGTCTGTTTGTTGGTTGCAAGTGTCCAGGAAGTATGTGGGGGTCTGTTTGTTTTTGTTTCAAGTGTCCCCGGAATTGTGGGTGTCGTTTGTTGTGTTGCAAGTCTCCAAAGTATTGGTTCTGTTTGTTGGTTGCAAGTCTCCGGAAGTTTTTGGGGTTTTGTTTTTTGTGTTGCAAAATCTCCAGAATATTGGGTTCTGTTTTTGGTTGAATCTCCCGGGAAATACGGAGTGTCGTATTTGGTTGCAAGTCTCAGGAAGTATGTGGGTGTCTGTTTGTTGTGTTGCAATCTCCAGAAAATAGTGGGTGTCGTTTGTTGTGTTGCACTCCAAGGAAGTATGTGGGGGTTTTGTTTGTTTGGGGTTTCAAGTCTCCAAAGTATGGGGTGTCTGTTTGTTTTGTTTCAAGTTCCAGGAAGTATGTGGGGGTCTGTTTTTTGTGTTGCAAGTCTCCCGGGAAATATGTGGGTTCTGTTTTGTTTTTGTTGCAAGTTCCAGGGGTACCTGAGTGTTGATGTTTTTTGCAAGTCTCCCGGAAGTATGTGGGTGTCTGTTTGTTGTGTTGCAAGTCTCCAGGAAGTATGTGGGTGTCTGTTTGTTGTGTTGCAAGTCTCCAGGAAGTATGTGAGTGTCTGTATGTTGTGTTGCAAGTCTCCAGGGAAATTGTGGGGGGGCTTTTTTTGTGTTTGCAAGTCTCCGGAAGTATGGGGGTCTGTTTTTTGTTCAAAATCCCAGGAAGTTTTGGGTGTCTGTTTGTTGTGTTTTCAAGTCTCCAGGGAAATATGTGGGGGCTGTTTGTTGTCTGAATCTCCCCGGAAGATGTGGGTGTCTGTTTGTTGTGTTGCAAATCTCCAGGAAGTACGTGAGTGTCTGTATGTTGTGTTGCAAGTCTCCAGGAAGTATGTGGGTGTCTGTTTGTTGTGTTGCAAGTCTCCAGGAAGTATTTGGGTGTCTGTTTGTTGGTTGCAAGTCTCCGGGAAATATGTGGGTGTCTGTTTGTTGGTTGCAAGTCCCAGAAGTATGGGGTGTCGTTTGTTGTGTTTTCAAGCTCCAGGAAGTAGTGGGTGCTGTTTTTGTGTTTCAAGTGCCAGGAAATATGTGGGGTCTGTTTGGTGTTGCAAGTCTCCCAAAGTATGTGATGGGCTTTTTGTGTGTTGCAAGTCCCGGGAAATATGTGAGTGTTTTTTGTTTTTTTGCAAGTCCCAGGGAAATATGTGTGTGTTGTTTTTTTGTGTTGCAAGGTCCAGGAATAGTGGGGTCTGTTTTTTTTGTTGCAACTCCAGGAATATGTGGTGTCGGGATTTGTGTTTCAACTCCAGGAAGTACGTAGTGTCTGTATGTTTGTTGCGTCTCCAGGAAGTACGTGAGTGTCTGTAGTTGTGTGCAATCCCAGGAAATAGTGAGTGTCTTTTGTTTGTTTGCAAGGTCCAGGAAGTAGTGGGTGCGTTTTTTTTTTGCAAGTCTCAGGAAGTACGTGAGTGTCTGATGTGTGTTTCAAGTCCCAGGAAGTTGTGAGGTTTTGTTTGTTTTGTTGAAGTGTCCCGGGAAATATGTGGGTGCTGTTTGTTTGTTGCAAGTCCCAGGAAGTATGTGAGTGTCTGTTTTTTTGTTGCAAGTGTCCAGGGGAATATGGGGTTCTGTTTGTTGGTTGCAAGTCTCCAGGGAATATGTGAGTGTTGTATGTTGTGTTTTCAAATTTTCCGGAAGTACGTGAGGTCTGTATGTTTTGTTTGCAAGTCTCCAGGAAGTACGTGGTTCTGTAGTTTTGTTGCAAGTCTCCGGAAAATACGTGATGTCTTATTTTTGTTGCAAGTCTCCCGAAGTAGTGAGTTTGTTTTTTTGTGTTGCAAATCTCCAGGGAAATACGTGGTGTCTGTAGTTTTTTCAAACCCGGAAATACGTGAGTGTCGTAGTTGGTTGCAAGTCCCAGGAAGTACGTGAGTATGTCTTTAACTTGACGGCATTGTATACAAATTTTTTGTAAAGAACATTTCCCCTTCTTTAAATTTTTTCGTCTTTACTTTTTGGTCTTTTCTTCCCCTTCTTTTCCTCCTTCTTCTTCTTCTTCTTCTTCTTCACTTCTTCTTCTTTTTCTTCTTTCTTCTTCTTTTTCTTTTCTTCTTCTTCTTCTTCTTCTTCTCTTCTTTTTCTTTCTTTTTTTCTTTTTCTTTCTTTCTTTCTCTTTTCTTTTTCTTCTTCTTTCTTCTTTTCTTCTTTTCTTCTTCTTCTTCTTCTTCTTCTTCTTCTTCTTTTCTTCTTCTTTTTTTTCTTCTTCTTCTTCTTTTTCTTCTTCTTCTTCTTTTTTCTTCTTCTTCTTTTTTTCTTTTCTTCTTTTTCTTTCTTTCTTTCTTTCTTTCTCTTTCTTCTTTTTTCTTCTTCTTCTTTTTCTTTTTTTTCTTTTTTTCTTTTTTTTTCTTTTCTTCTTTTCCCTTTTTTTTTTCCCTTTTTTTCTTCTTTTTTCTTCTTTTTCCCTTTTTTCTTTTTTTTTTATTATTATTATTTATTTTTATTTTTAAATTTTTATTATTATTATTATTATTATTATTTTTATTACGGATTCATAATTTGCAAGTATTGCGTCAGTACTGTTGTTTACCCCCAGGAGAGAGACCTGCCCAGCCGGCTGACTCACTAAGGGCGTTAACCTCGACCATGACTGAACATTTCGCTCCATTTGGCGTTCTCTCACGCAAACAAAAAATGGAGGTCACCCATATACAGAAATTCAACCTCTAATCATTTCCTATTAGAGCAGCTATAATATAAATATATTTCCTGTTAGAATTCTTGTGTTTATGTTAAAGTTGGCCTGTTTGTTTTCAAGGCTAAACTATATCACTTACAAAATAAATATTCTCTTTATCTATCCAAGACTATCGACCTAATTTGGTTAGGCATCACCAGCAATTTTTTTTTTCGTTAGACAGTGAGTTTTGAGAGAGAAAAAAAGGATTTACATGCAGTATGGCCTGTTAGTTATCACCAGTGTTTACCAAACTTTACATGAAATGCTATCAATTACATCGATCATCAAACCCCAGGATGTGACTTAGTTCAGGAACGTCGATGACGTTGATACATCGACTCCAAGCCCAGCCCTTCTAGGGTAGGGTAGGTGCCTGAGCCAGAGCTTGCAGCTCACAAGCCTGTCATTCCCTTTAGCCCCCTTGGGGCGGGGATGGCAGAGCAGAGAGGCATAGCTTGTGGCTAGGCCTGGGGACAGTTGGTCCCAAAGATGAGGGAGTACTTGTACCTTCTCCCATGGGAGACTTAGGTCTCAGACACTCCCTAGACAGGGAGCCAAGGCCGGGCCACCACTTGGAAAAGGCCCGGGCCGGGAGAATACCTGGAGTTTACCTGGAGAGTGTTCCGGGGGTCAACGCCCCCACGCATAACGGCGAATCTTTAAAATTAAATAATAATCGACGACGTTGTTACCGCAATGAGCGACACTTGGGCCCTCACTGAATCAAGTTTCATCGAAAATAGTGCCGATCTTAATATGAATATTAGCTCAGGGTTGTATAAATTAGATTCATTCGTAATAAATATAGTTTGCGAAGAATTGAAGTTTTGCCTGAAATATCCTTGATAAAAAAAAAATATTTGACATGTTACCTCACCAAATCTTCACTACATTCCCAGGCTGGGTGGGACGTGTGTCAGGTCATAAGTGAGGTGAAATCTCAATCCTCAATAAAGTTTCCCATACGTTACATAAGTGTCTCATTATTGCATATACATGTATATATATATATATATATATTATATATATATATATATATATATATATATATATATATATATACATATATATATATTATATATATTATATATATATATATATATATATATATATATATATATATATATATATATATATATATATATATATAATATATGCAATAAGATCACAGTAAACAGGTGATTTCAAAATATGCAAGGAACACTTTTTATAATCCAAAAAAGGGCAACCAGCATTATTCAACTAAAAATATGTTGGTTCTCCCTTACCATGAAAACTTGGTTGATATGCCTTCTCTTCTTAAGACTTTTAATATTAAAGTTGTATTCAAAAATCTTGATACAGTAAAAAAACTTTTGATTAAGAATTCCCCCCAAAATGCTGATGGATGTGTCTATAAGATTCCTTGTAAAATTTGCGATAAAGTTTATTACGGTCAAACTGGTAAAAATCTCGAACTAAGATTAAAACAACATAAATATAGCATTAGAACTGGACAAGATTCCAATGCTCTATTTATTCATGTAAGAGATTTTAACCATCCAATTGATTTTCAAAAAGTTGAGAAAGTAGTATCAAGCAAGTCCATGGTCGACAGGAATATAATTGAATCTTGTTTCATAAAAAGCAGTTTTGACAATAATATGAATATTTCCTTTGGTTTATATAAATTAGATCCATTTATAATTAATAGAATTTGGGTAGAATTTAATAATACACTGGACAAATAAATAGCTTGGGGGTGAGTTTTGCAAAGGACCTGTCCAAGTTGGCTCGCCGCGCGTCACGTGTTTAACCGTTGTGGGATCTGATAGTGAGGTGCTGGCCGACCCCTTATATAGCTTCCTTGGATGCTTCACTTTCATAGTTCCTTGATAATGTGAGTAGTCACGAAAGCGCTTGGAATTTCTCTATTCTTTCAGAGTGGTTGTTTTGCATATATATATATATATGTGTGTGTGTGTGTGTGTGTGTGTGTGTGTGTGTGTGTGTGTGTGTGTGTGTGTGTGTGTGTGTGTGTGTGTGTGTGTGTGTGTGTGTGTGTGTGCGTGTGTGTGTGTATTTATGTATGTATGTGTATATGTGTGTGCTCACCTAATTGTGGTTGCAAGGGTCGAGACTCAGCTCCTGGCCCCGCTTCTTCACTGACCGCTACTGGGCCCTCTCCCTGCTCCATGAGCTTTAACATACCTCGTTTTAAAACTATGTATGGTTCCTGCCTCCACTACATCACTTGTCAGGCTATTCCACTTCCAAACAACTCTGTGGCTGAAGAAATACTTCATAACATCTCTTTGATTCATCTGAGTCTTCAACTTCCAATTGTGACCCCTTGTTTCTGTGTACCATCTCTGGAACAACCTGTCTCTGTCCACCTTATCTATTCGACGCAGTATTTTGTATGTCGTTATCATGTCTCCCCTGACCCTCCTGTCCTCCAATGTCGTCAGACCGATTTCTCTTAACCTTCCTTCGTAGGACAATCCCCTTAGCTCAGGGACTAACCTTGTCGCAAACCTTCATACTTTTCTCTAATTTCTTAACATGCTTGACCCAGTGCGGGCTCCAAACTGGTGCTGCATACTCCAGTATGGGCCTGACGTACACAATGTATAGAGTCTTGAACGATTCCTTACTGAGGTATCGGAACACTATTCTCAGGTTTGCCTGGTGTACTCACCTAATTGTACTCACCTAATTGTGGTTGCTGGGGTCGAGACTCATCTCCTGGCCCCGCGTCTTCACTGAACGCTACTAGCGCCTCTCTCTCCCTGTTCCTTAAGCTTTATCATACCTCGTCTTAAAGCTATGTATGGTTCCTGCCTCCACTACATCACTCGCCAGACTATTCCACTTCCTGACCACTCTATGACTGAAGAAACACTTCCTAACATCCCTGTGATTCATCTGAGTCTTCAACTTCCAAGAGTGACCTCTTGTTTCTCTGGAACATCCTGTCTCTGTCCACCATGTCTATTTCATGCAGTATTGTGTATGTCGTTATCATGTCTCCCCTAACCCTCCTGTCCTCCAGTGTCGTCAGGCCAATTTCCCTCAACCTTTCTTCGTAGGACATTCCCTTTAGCTCTGGAACTAACCTTGTCGCAAACCCTTACACTTTCTCTAATTTCTCAACATGCTTGACCCGGTACGGGTTCTAAACTGGTGTTGCATACTCCAATATGGGCCTGACGTACACGGTGTACAGTGTCTTGAAAGATTCCTTACTTAGGTATCGGAGCGCTAATCTCAGATTTGCCAGGCGCCCATATGCTGCAGCAGTTATCTGGATGATGTGTGCTTCTGGAGAAGTGCTCGGTGTTATACTTACCCCAAGATCTTTCTCCTTGAACGGTGTTTGCATTCTTTGGCCACCTAGCCTATACTATGCGGTCTTCTTTTACCTTCCCCGATCTTCATGACTTTTCATTTAGCAGGGCTGAATTCGAGAAGCCAGTTGCTGGACCACGTGTCCTGCCTGTCCAGGTCTCTTTGAAATCCTCCCTGCTCCTAATCTGATTTAATTCTCCTCATTAACTTCACATCATCTGCGAACAGGGACACCTCTGAGTCTATCCCTTCCAACATGTCACTCACATATACCAAAAATAGCACTGGTCCTTGGATCGACTCCTGTGGGACCCCGGTCTTCACAGGCGCCCACTGTGATACCTCACCCCGTACCATGACTCGTTGTTGCCTCCCTGTCAGGTATTCTCTGATCCATTGCAGTGCCCTTCCTGCTATACGCACCTCATCCTCTAGTTTCTGCACTAATCTCTTGTGAGGAACTGTGTCGAAGGCATTCTTGCAATCCAAGAAAATACAATCAACCCACCCCTCTCTCTCGTGTCTTACTTCTGTTACTTTATCATAAAACTCCAGAAGGTTTGTAACACAGGATTTGCCTTCCATGAATCTGTGCTGGTTGTCGTTTGTTATCTTGTTCCATTCCAGGTGCTCCACCACTCTCCTCCTGATAATCTTCTCCATGAGTTTGCATACTATACACGTCAGTGACACTGGTCTGTAATTTAGTGCCTCTTTTCTGTCTCTTTAAAAAAAAATGGGAACTATATTTGCCATCTTCCATACCTCAGGTAGTTGCCCAGTTTCAAGAGATGTGTTGAAGATTGTGGTTAGTGGCACACACAGTGTTTCTGCTCCCTCTCTAAGGATCCATGGGGAGATGTTGTCGGGTCCCATTGCCTTTGAGGTATCAAGGTCACTTAGCAGCTTCTTCACCTCCTCCTCAGTTGTGTGTATATCATCGAGCACTTGTTGGTGTCCCTTTCTGTCCTGTCTTCCCGAGTCCTTCCTGTCTCCACTGTAAATACTTCCTTAAATCTCGTGTTGATCTCGCATACCTCTTGATTGTTTCATGTGAGTTCCCCACCTTCTTTCCTCAGTGTGTGTTTGTGTGTGTGTGTGTGTGTGTGTGTGTGTGTGTGTGTGTGTGGTTGCCGAGTAGATAAAATTGGTCAGTTAACAAGAACTCATTTAAAATTAAGCCCTTTCTAAAAAAATTTCTTACACGTTTAATGATATATTCTTTCATTAGTGTTATTGTAAAAATTAATAATTTTGTACCCAAGAACCTTAGAAAACTTACCTAATCTTATTATAACAAACGCAGTTTAATTTAACCTAATCCAACAAATAATTTCAGTTAAGTTTACCCAAAGTCCTTTCGCATGCTATTTCATTACTTTTTAAACAAGCAATAGAGAATAGCACCTTCCCGAAACTACTCAAGTGGCAAGGATACACCAATACATATAGGTGGTGACCCTACAGACTTAAACAACTAAGGCCAATATCTAACTTACCATTGCTATCCAAAATCTTTGAGAAACCCCGTGTACAAGAGACTGTATTCTTTTATAAGGGCTAAAAACATACTCAACCCCTGCCATTTTGGTTTCAGGAAAAATAAAAGCACTAATGATGCAATAAAAAAAAAATGCAGATCTGCTTTACACAGCTTTGGGAAAAAAAGGAATATCCACTGGGAATTTTTTTTGACCTAAAAAAAAGTTTTTGACACTTTTAAACCACCAAATCCTACTCCACAAACTTGCCACTACGGATAAAAGCCATGCCTTGTTATTTCAATCTTACTTTACTAATGGACGTACCCCTTTTAAAGACACGCCCAGCAAAGGGCCCCCCACTTGAACGGGGGTTCCGCGGGAAGGCCCTTTGGTCCCCTGCTCTTCCTCAAATACATAAATGCCTTCCAAACGTACCCCAACCCTGAAACCCAAAACCTTTCTGGACACATTAGTCATCCTCACCCAAAACTTGCCACCTTCAACACCTTGTGAATGAGGAGCTGATTAAAAATCGACTTGGATGACAGCCAATAAATTTACGCTTAACACGACAAAACTTACAAAATTATTTTGGTGCAGAGCAGGGGAGCCAAAATTTAAAATTTAAAATTGACAAAACCTAATTACAGAAATAATGGGGAAAATTCCCAGGCTTTACCTTGACAAAAAACCGAAAATTTTAGCACCCCTATCCCATATAGCCAAAAAAGTATCAAAACGGTTGGGCCCCCTCCAAGATACGATACACGTGCCGCAAAACCTTCTCACACTATACCACTCACTTTTTTATCCATACCTCCCCATCTATTTGTGCGGGGGATCAATTGCAGCAACACAGCTAAAGCCAAAAAACCCAACAAAACTGCAGTAAGAATAATCACTAAATCCCACCCGGCAGCACCCCCCCCCCCCCCCACTCTTCAAAGATCTAAACTTACTCCCAGTTAGTACACCACACTTAAAATGTGCAATCTTATCTAAGGGCCTTAAACTCTAATAAAACCTTTTGACCTAAAACCTTTCTTATAGTTTGACGAACCCACAGGCAAACCCAGACACAAACTCTTACGAATTCCCCGTGTCGACTAAACTTTAAAAAAATTCAATGTATGTCAAAGGCCCAAAAATTTCGGAATACCCTACCGAGAATCTAAACTGCAGACACATTCATCCCCTTCAAACTACCATTAGAAAACATCTTATCTCCCTGTCACCCCGTCAAAAACAAACGAACCCCACCGGGAAATAAAAGGTATAAAATACCGACACAATGGCGATAAAACACAAATGCAGTATAATGTGACCTTTTTTGATCTTTTTCGCCCACACAGTGGGTTTTTTTCAAGTCACAAACAAAAAATACCTGGGGGGGAAGGAACGCGAGTATTTATAGCCGGCTGAGGTCGGTAAAGAAGCGCATCTGATGAGTACCGATTTGGGGTTTGTAAGTCTAAAAAATTTGGGGTTTTTGGAAAAGGGAACGGGACAATTTGTGAGCAACCTTCTACAGTGTTTCTTATGTGGGTAGCGATGAAGAATTTTTTGGGCAAGGGTTAGCTATTTTAATAAAAAGCCCATTCTGGTTAAAGGGTTTGGATATAGAAATAAGTGATGATTCCAGATTCTTCGGTATTGATGTTGTCTTCGTGGCGATAAGTCTTGATTTCGTATTTTTTCAAGGGGTTGTGTGAATTAGGGTTTGTACGCGGCATTCCTTGTGTCGTCAGACCTGCTTGGTATTGGTGTTTGAAATACGTGTTTGGAGGCCCCCTTGATTTTGGGGCCCACGTAAAATTTGTTGCAGTCATTAAAAGGGGATTATGTTACCCCTCAAGGAGGGAGGCTTGTCCTGCCTACTAGGGGAGCCCCTTGATGGTCGTGGTTGTGGAGGTAGATATTTGGGAAATAGTTTTGGCAAAGATGTTGGAAACATTTTGGCAAGGATTGGTGGGAAGGACTAGATTCTTTCGGCAGTGTTTTCTCTGGGTGTTTAAGATGTTTAGCCCCGCCTCTGCAGTCTCTGATGAAGTGACGGGGGTTTGGGGGTTTTGGAAAATACCTGTTCAATTATATGCCTTCCTCAAGGAACTCGTTGCGCAGATTCTGAGTGCACTAGGAAGAACCTATAATACACCACTTTGGTTTTGGTGTCGGGGTGAAGTAGAAGTGGAGAAGTCGTTTGGTTGGTGGGTTTTCGATAAACTTTAAAACGAAGTTCGGGTCAGTTTTGCAGATAAACCCTCAAGGAAAGGAAGAGTGTTGCGACCTCTTCTTCAAGTGGAATGGTTTAAAGGGCTCGCCCGTTGGCTTGCTTGGAGAGTTTTGAACGTTGAAGCGTTTAGGAGTTAGGGGAGAAGTCGTAACATAACGGAGCCAGTGCAGCGAAGGAAATAATGGGGGAGAAACTTTCCGGCTTTAATGTTCCAGTATAGGTTCGCTAGGCCCCTGGTGGCAAACCCATGGGTAGTCCAAAATCTCTGAAAGGGGGGATTTAAAAAGAGAAACACTAAAGCCAAACAATCTACAAAGGAATTTTCCCAACCCAAAAAAAAAGGGCCAAAACCCACCCCGGGGGGCAACATGAACAGCGCACCGCCAAAAATCTTCGCAGCAGATTACCACACAAATGCAAACAGAAGTCAGACTTCTGGGAAAAACAAAAACACTCGCGATAATAGAATTGGAAAATTTTAAAAAACCTGAAATTTTTCAAAATTTTTTCATCTGTCCAC
Organism: Cherax quadricarinatus; assembly: GCF_026875155.1. Taxonomy (NCBI): domain Eukaryota; kingdom Metazoa; phylum Arthropoda; class Malacostraca; order Decapoda; family Parastacidae; genus Cherax; species Cherax quadricarinatus. The sequence continues at coordinate 45,966 of NW_026495660.1, read as the reverse complement.
TGTCAACCACAGAAACGAAGCCCTCGTTTGGGGCCCAAATTCGCAACAAATTACGAAACCAAAAAAACCTCAATTTCATCGCCAAAAACTACAGAACAATGAACTCCGACTTCCAAAAAGGCTATTTTAAAGGCATTCTCGGCAGCCATCTAAACACGCAGCTCCCAGCCATCCCCCGACGTTACATCAATGCACTCAAAGGTTTAGCAAAGACACACCATCAGGTCCCACCGCTGATAAAGGAGGGGGTTTTTGTTATCAGAACACTGACGATTACAGGAACAAAAGCTCAACACAAGACCCAGATACCTACAAACCTCTCCCCCAAAATAACCAAGTGGAAAATTACAAAACTTTTTCAAAGGGCTCGCCGCATTCCGGGACTCAAACAAGGGAAGAAACTTTTGCACACCAGCCCAGAAACCCCAGACCCGCCAGAATTTCGGCGCCAAAGACTCACAAGCTGGTATCCCACGAGGCCCAAACCTCGGGAAAGGCATGCTCCCCAAAGCTCTCAGGAATTCTCGCCAAAAAACCTCTCGAAACTCTTGGGCCTATCAGTCCCCCAACTCAAACCTCAGGGGATCTTCCCCCCAATCGCATTCGCAATCAACACAGGAACAAGAAATTTCCACCTTGACGTGATTCCCCAACACTAAAGACCTACAAACAAGCCCTCGACTCTTGCCAAGAAAAATTGACGATTCACTTGATCTTCCCATTCCAGCCAGCACTTTATCGCCTGGTTGAACTAGGTTGGGTTTACGGTTTTTCTTTTGAAAAACACCTCTTTTTAGCAGCTTTTTGGGCTACCCCTGGGTTTGCCACTCAGTGCATCCTAGCGAACCTATACATGGAACAAAAGCCGAACTTTCTCCACCCTTTTCCCTTTGTCGTCACCCGGCTCCGTTATGTGAGACATTTTCCTCATAACCCTAAACGCTTCAACGTTCAAGCTCTCCAAGACAAGCTCAACCCGGTCGACCTTCAAACCAGTTCACAAATTTAAGAAGAGGTCACAACACTCTTCCTTCCTTTTTTGTTCTACCTGCAAAGCGACCAGAATTCGTTTTTTAAAGTTTTTTCGAAAAAACCCCCCAACCAAAAAGATCTTCTCCACTTCTCTTCACCACGACACCCAAAAACCAAAAGTGGGGTAATTTTAGGCTTCTTCCACGGCACTCAAATTGCAGCAACGAGTTCCCTTTGGGGAAAAATGCCTAAAATTGAACAGGTTTTCCAAACCCACTATCCTCGTACTTCACAGAGACTGCAGACGGGAGCACTAAACATCTTAACACACCCAAAAAGGGCACTGCCCAAAGAGATACATAGTCCTTCCCCCCAACTCCATTGCCAAACATGTTTCCAACATCTTTGCCAAAACACATTCCAAGTTCACCCCCACAACCACGACACAAAAACATCACCCGTAGTAGGCAGGGCAAGCCCCATCCTCTCAGGGGTATACATAATCCCTTGTAATGACTGCAACAAGTTATACGTGGGCGAAACATCAAGGACCTCCAAACCGATTTTTAGAACACCAATACGCAAGCGGCGACGACACAAGGAATGCCTGCGTACAACAAACCCTAATTCCAAAAACCCCTTGATAAACACAGAAACCAAGACTTTTCGCCACAGAAGACAACACTCAATACCGAAGAATCCTGGAATCACCTTATTTCTATATCCGCAACTTCAACCACTTCCAAGAAAATTCTTCACGCTTCCCCATAAGAAACCCCGTAGAAGGTTGCCACAAAAATTTCCAGTTTTCCCTTTTTAAACTACCCAAGTTTTTTGACCTAAAACCCAACTCGGTACATCATCAGATGCAGATTCTTCACCTGACCTCAGCCGGACTTAAATACTGCGTTCCTTCCACCCAGGTAGTTCTGTTTGTGCTTGAAAAAGCCCACTGTTGGGCAAAACGTGTCAATAAAGGATCACATTATACTGATTTGTTTTATCGCCACAATCCCACCTGGTGGTTCACACTTACACTCGCTCATCATTTGCCCATAAACAGAAATATTAATCTCAGTCTTAAAATATGAATCCTTGATACTCCAATACGAAACTATATACGTGCCAAAACAAAAGCATTCACATTGCTAAACTCCTAAACTAGTATTTAGTCACTTAGCCATAATACCAATTTACCTCATAATTTGAAATATTTTAAAATTTAAAGAATAAAACTAAGTATGCCCGAAATGCCTAGCCATGCTAAGCGTTTAGTGGACACTCTGTAATCAAAATTTTTTTACTACATGAAAAACCAAACAATAACCAAATTCTGTAATCAGCATTGTAATCCTTATAGGAGAATAACTTTGAATTTGAAAAATTTAATAATCACAAACACAATGAAATATATATTTTTTCGTTAGTTTCAGAATGATTTTTGTGAAAAATATGCATACACAAATTTTCGCTTCCCCTTATTAGGCAAAAAAAAAAAACTTTTGCTATTTAAGCCAAAATCGCAAGTTTTACCTATTCGGGACGACATATATAAATTTTCAATAAAAAAACAATTTTTAAGGTGGGGATTGAAAGGTCAAGTTTAATAATGTATGGGACTACCAGAAAATAATTAATAATAATAATAATAATAATAATAATAATAATAATAATAATAATAATTAAAAAATAATGAGTACGAATGGGATATAATACCGACAAGATGAAGTAAAAAATGTGCAACATCGGTATCTTTATTGTAGACGTTTGCCTCCAGTGGCTTTATCAATCAAATTTCCGGACATAACTTGAAACAGTAAAAAATATGTACAGAAAATGAGGGAATCAGTCCCCCAACCCAGGAGTAGGTGCGAACAGAAACCCTGTCGTAGTTTTGAAAAGAAGAAAGAATCCTGGCGCTTATATAGTAATTTCAGGGGAAGCGACGAGCAAATTCACTGGTGGGCGGGATTCCCCAGTGGGAAGTAGGTCCTTCCCAAAAAGGGTGGGTTAGTTGTAGTAGTTGTCGTAGTTGTTTGGGTTATGTAAATTCCCTTGAATTCAGATTCCATGATGTTGCAGTGTTACAAGTTGTTACGAATGGTATTATATCCATTCGTAAACAACTTGCAGAACGCAACATCATGGAATTTTAATTCTGGGACATTTAATAACCTTCACAACTACGACAACTATATACAAAAACCCATCTTTTTTGGGAAGGACCTATTCCACGGGGAACCCCGCCCCCCAGTAAATTTTGCCCTCGTCGCTTCACCTGACATTATATTAAGCCCCAGGATTCTTTTTTGTTTTCGAATCCCCACGTAGGGTGCTTTTCGCCCTATCCTAGGTTGAGGGACTGATTACCTCATCTTCTGTACAAGTTCTATGTCTTCAAGTTTGTCCTGGAATTTGTATTGAAAAAGCCAGGGGATGGCAAAACGCTACAATAAAGTACCCAAATGTTGCACATGTGTCTTACTCTCAAAAATAATAATAATAAATAAAAATAATAATAAATCGTGGGTGCACTACGTTACTACATCTTGACTTTTCAGTCCTTATGCTAAAGCTTGTTTGTGCGTCATGTATTTTATGAATAAATCGTTTTAGTTTCTATGCCTCTTAATTTGCTGCGTAGTCGATCGTTTTGATTACTAGACCTAGACCCGTGGTTCTTTAAACCCTTTTTTGTCCCTTTTACCCCCCAGACCTTCGGGGGATTACCCTACCCCTATAATAAATTTTGAAAAAGGGTGAACCCTTTTCAAAACTAAGATAAAACAAAATGGTAAGAAGATTATGGTTTTACTGAAAATGCCACAGAACAAAAACCTTGAAAAATTCCACACAGCCTCTACAAATGCCAGAACATTACAAATTCCACAGAACTATTGAACATCATACAAAACCTACTTCTCATTCACTCAGTGGGAGGGTTTGAAATTGTTTTGCAGCATGAGAGTAATAAAAGCGAGGAGCAGTGCTCGACAGGCAACACCTTATGTCAGCATCGATCACAAGCCAATAATTGCGTGCCTTCGTTTTCAGTCAGAATGATAACAAATTCCCACTCCAGGCAGCGCACTCCACCAATATTCAAAACTCTAGACTTACTCACCGTACAAAACATCCATACTTATTATTGTGCCTACTACATACATAGAACACTAAACTCGGATATAAACCCTCCCCTCAAGCTTCTCCTTACCAACCTCAACAGAACACATGACCATAACACAAGGCACAGATCACTCTTTGATGTTCCAGTGTCCATCTCTCACTATGCAAAAACTCAATTCACATAAAAGGCCCAAAAATCTGGAATTCATTACCTGTGAATATAAAAGAAACACTGTCTGTTTATCAATTCAAGACTCTTCTTAAAAACCACTTACTCAACCACAACTAAATAAATCTGAATAACTGTATCTCATAAATGTATAACCTGTGACCTTATCAAACTTTGTTTTTTTAAATACGTTACCTAATAGAATACTCCATTCTCTTGAATGCACAGTAACTCATCTAATGACCATATTACCTGTTTCTGCACTACAAATCATTGATTTTACTTAATCTGATTCGATTATATTATACATTGTTATGCTACAAATTTGTACAACTATAATGTTTCTTATTTGAAATATTCATTTGTACTTCATGTTGTAATTTGTTTAGTGTAATTTTTACCACTGAATATATCATTGCTTAGTTAATCTTGAGTTAATTTTAAGCCTGCCCATAATGCTCTCCATACAAGAGGCTTTTGGCATGTACACCCAATCACTATACTTCTTTGTACAAATAAATAAATAAATAAATAAATAAGTAAATAAATAAATAAATAAAGTCAACTTTCAGCTGAGAATCCTCATGAATTTGAAGAAATTCTACCATAGCAGCAACATCAGTATCACTGACGGCACTGTCCTTAACTGAAAAGGATCTGTAGATCCACGCATCAGTGCAGCGGTCGTCCAGTCCTGGAAAGTATCTTTCGATGGCGTCATTCAATGCCAAAAGATGAGCTGAGATTTCCTCATGGAAACTGCATTCAGCATATGGCATAGAATCCAGGAGAGTCGTCATCTGAGTGAAGATAGTAGTGTCACCGTCCTCAACTCTTTTCAGGTAAAATTGAATCTTGCACTTGAACGCTGCCACTTTGTCACGAGCTGTGTGCAGCATTCTAAGGTTTCCTTGGAGTGAAATATTCATGAAATTTACTTCAGAGAAGAAATCTGCCAAGTAGGCATCCTTTGTTACAAAACAGTCATCCTGCATCTTTTCATGAAGATTCTCCTTCGCCATACTACCTCGTTCCAACAGCATTGTTATTTCCTCTCCAAGTTGTAGCACGTTATTTAAAATCTTGCCACGTGAGAGCCAACGTACCTCAATGTGAAATAGGAGAACAGAGAAGTCGGCACCCATTTCCTCACAAAACACTTTTAAAACCCTTGAAGTCGTTGCGCTCCCTCGGATGTGGTTCACAATATTTACAACGCCTGTGAGCACTTCTTGAAGTCCAGGTGGGAGAGTCTTCATTTAGTAATTTTAAACATACATACAGAGGTACAAAAAAAAAGCAGGGAAAGCAGCATGCCAAACACAACCTGAATTTCAGCACCCATATCCAGCATATAGCCAAAAAAGTTCCAAAACGGTTGGGATCTCTCAAGATACGATACTACGTGCCGCAACAATGCCCTTCTCACACTATACCACTCACATTATTTATCCATACATCAACCTATGCTATTTGTGCTTGGGGATCAATTGCAGCAACACAGCTAAAGCCAATAATAACCCAACAAAAGCTGCAGTAAGAATAATCACTAAATCCCATCCCTGGCAGCACACCCCCCCCCCCACTCTTCAAAGATCTAAAACTTACTCCAGTCAGTACATCCACACTTATTACTGTGCAATCTATATCTACAGGGCCTTAAACTCTAATATCAACCTTGACCTAAAACGCCTTTTCTTGATAGTTTGTGACAGAACCCACAGGCATAACACCAGACACAAACATCCTCTACGACATTCCCCGTGTCCGACTAAACTTTACCAAAAATTCAATGTATGTCAAAGGCCTAAAATCTGGAATACCTCCCTACCTGAGAAACTCTAGAACTGCAGACACATTCATCACCTTCAAAACTACATTAGAAAACATTCTTATCTCTGATACACCCCGTCAACTAACTACACGAATACCACTGGAATAAAGGTTAATAAATACCGACACAATGGCGATATAAACACAAATGCAGTATAATGTGATCCTTTTATGACTACGTTTCGGCCCACACAGTGGGCTTTTTCAAAGTCACAAACAGAAACTACCTGGGGTTGGAAGGAACGCGAGTATTTATAGTCGGCTGAGTCAGGTGAAGAATGCTTGCATCTGATGATGTACCAGTTGGGTTGTAGAGTCTAAAACTTGGGTAGCTTGGAAAGGAGACTGGACAAGTTTGTGAAGCAGACCTTCTACAGTGTCTTATGTGGGATAGCGATGAGAAGTTTCTTTGGCAAGTGGTTCAGCTATGTTATAGAAGCCACTAATCTGGTTGAAGTTGTCGGGAAATAGAAATAAGTGATGATTCCGGATTCTTCGGTATTGATGTTGTCTTCTGGCGATAAGTTCTTGAGTTTCTGTAGTTTATCAATTGGTTGTGTGAATTAACGTGTTGTACGCAGGCTTCCTTTCATGTGTCGCAGACCTGTTGCGTATTGGTGTTCTGAAATACGTGTTGGAAGGTCCCTTGATGTTTCGCCCCCCACGTATAACTTGTTGCAAGTCATTACAAGGGATTATGTATACCCCTGCAGAGGATGGAGGCTTGTCCTGCCTACTACTGGTGAATGTCCTTGTGGTCGTGGTTGTGGAGGTAGATACTTGGAATGATGTTTTGGCAAAGATGTTGGAACATGTTTGGCAATGGAGTTGGTAGGGAAGACCTATGGATCTCTTCTCGCAAGGTGTCTTCTCTGGGTGTGTTGAAGATGTTTTAGTGCCTCGCCGTCTCTGCAGTCTCTGATGAGATGACGAGGTGATAGTGGAGTTTGGGAAAAATACCTGTTTCAATTATAGTGCATTCTTCCTCCAAGGAAACTCGTTGTGCAGTATTCTGAGTGCACGTAGGAGAAGCTATAATTACACCACGTTTGGTTTGGTTGTCGTGGTGAGGAGTAGAAGTGGAGAAGATCGTTTTGGGTGGTGGGTTTTCGATAAACTTTAAAAAGAAAGTCGTGGTCAGCTTTGCAGAGTAGAACATCCAGGAAAGGAAAGAGTGTTGTCGGACCTCTTCTTCAAGTGGTGAACTGGATTGAAGGCCGACTGGTTGAGCAGCTTGTCTTGGAGAGCTTGAAACGTTGAAGCGTTTAGGAGTATGAGGAGAATGTCGTCAACATAACGGAGCCAGGTGACAGACGATGGAATAATGGTGAGACAGAAACGTTCGGCTTCTAGATGTTCCATGTTATAGGTTCGCTAGGACTGCACTGAGTGGCGAAACCCATCCGGTAGTCAAAAGGTCTGCTGAAGAGGTGATTTCAAAAGAGAAACACGGTAAAGCCAAACAATGCTACAAAGGAAGCTTTTCTCCAAGCCAGAACACTAGGCACAGAACACTCCGGGGGGCAACATGTAACAGACGCACCGCCGAAATCTTCGCTGCAGAGTTACCACAGCGAATGTTCAACAGGAAGATCAGACTTACTAGGAAACATAAAAACACTCTGCGATAATTAGTAATTGAAAAAGTTTAGGAAGACCTGAAATTATTCAAAATCTTTCATCTCGTCCACTGGTCAACCACAGAAAACTGAAGCCCTCAGCTGAGGCTCAATTCGCAAAGGAATTACGAAAAACCCCAAAACAAGACCTCAATTTCATCGCCAAAAACTACAGATCAATGACTCCGACTTCCAAAATGGCTATCTTCAAGGCATATCTCAGCAGCCATCTCTACCGCAGCTCCCCAGTCATACCCCGACGTTACATTCATGCACTCAAAGGTTTAGCAGAAGAACGACATCCAGGGCACACCGCTGATAAAGGAGGTGGTGTTGTTATCATGGAACACTGACGATTACAGGAACAAAATGTCAATTCTACTTAATGACCCAGATACCTACAAACCTCTCACAACTAACAAGTGGGACAAACCTTACTAAAACTTTCTCTTCAAAGGACTCGCGCTTCTGGAGGAGCTCAGAACAAGGGAAGAAGTATTCTGCACACCATGCCCGCAACCCCAGACCTGCCAGAATGGTACGGGCCTGCCAAAGCTCACAAGCCTGGTATCCCACTGAGGCCCATATCCTCGGGGAATAGGCAGTGCGCCCACAAGCTCTCAGGAATTCTCGCCAAAAAACACCTCTCGAAACTCTTGGGCACTATCAGTCCAGCACAATTCAAACACTCAGGTGATCTTCTCAATCGCATTCGCAACATCAACATCAGGAACAGAAAACTTCCAGCCTTGACGTGACTTCCCTATTCACTAAAGTACCTTACTAAACAAGCCATCGATCTCTTGCGCAAGAAAATTGACGATTCACTGAGTCTTCCCATTCAGCCAGCGACTTCATCGCCCTGGTTGAACTAAGTGGTGTTGGTTTACGTGTTTCTCTTTTGAAAAATCACCTCTTTCAGCAGAACTTTTGGACTTACCCATGGGTTCGCCACTCAGTGCAGTCCTAGCGAACCATACATGAAACATCTAAGAAGCGAACGTTTCTCCCCATAATTCTTCGTTCTGTCACTGGCTCGTTATGTTTGACGACATTCTCCTCATAACTCCTAAACGCATTCAAACGTTCAAGCTCCCAAGGACAAGCTCAACCAGGTCGAGCCCTTCTATCCAGTTCACACTTTGAAGAAGAGGTCGACAACACTCTTCCTTTCCTTGATGTTCTACTCTGCAAAACTGACACGAACTTCGTTTTAAGTTTATCGAAAACCCACCAACCAAAACGATTTCTCCACTTTACTTCAACCACGACACCAAAACCAAACGTTGGTGTAATTATAGGCTTCTTCCTTGTGGCACTCAAGAATCTGCAGCAACGAGTCTTGAGGAAGAATGCACTATTAATTGAAACAGGTATTTTCCAAACTTCCATATCCTCGTCCACTTCATCAGAGACTGCAGACGGCGTGAGCACTAAAACATCTTCAACACAACCAGAGAAGAAACTGCCGAGAGAGATACATGTCCTTACCCCCCCCCCCCCCCCCCAACCATTGCCAAACATGTTTCCACATCTTTGCCATAAACATCATTTCCAAGTATCTACTCCACAACACGACCATCAAGGACATCACAGTAGTAGGCAGGACTAGCCCCATCCTCTGCCAGGGGGTATACATAATCCCTTGTTGTGACTGCAACAAGTTATACGTTGGGCGGAACATTCAAGGGACCTCCAAACACGGTATTCAGAACACCAATACGCAGCAGGTCTGAACGCCAACCAAAGAATGCCTGCGTCAACACCGTAATTCACACAACCACTTGATAAACGACAGAAATCAAGACTTATCGCACAGAAGCAACAACTCAATACCGAAAGAATCCTCGGAATCATCACCTTATTTACTATATCGACAACTTCAACCACTTGCAAGAAACTTCTTCATCGCTATCCCACATAAGAACACTGTAGAAGGTGCTCACAAACTTGTCCAGTCTCCTTTCCAAGCTACCCAAGTTTTTAGACTCTACAACCCCAACTCGGTAACACATCAGATGCAGCATTCTTCACCTGACCTCAGCCAGGACTAAAAAATACTCGACGTTCCTTCCACCCCAGGTAGTTTGTTTGTGACTTGAAAAAGCCCACTGTGTGGGCGAAACGTAGTCAATAAAGGATCACATTATACTGCATTTGTGTTTATATCGCCACGAATACCACCTGGTGGTTCACACTTACACTCGCTCACTCATTTGGGACCATAACAGAATTATTAATCTCAGTCTAAAATAATGAATTCTGTGGATACTCCAATACTTGAAACTATATACTGTGCCAAACAAAAGCATTCACATTGCTAAACTCCTAAACTAGTATTTAGTCACTTAGCCATAATACCAACTTACCTCATAATTTGTAATATTTTACAATTAAGAATAAAACTAAGTATGCCCGAAATGCCTAGCCATGCTAAGCGTTCTAGTGGTACACTCATGTAATTCACATTTACTACATGTAAACCAAAACAATAACAAATTTCTTGTAACTCAGCAATTGTAATCCTTATAGAGAATAAACTTTGAATTGATAATAAATTTAATAATACACAAACACTGAAATATTATATTTTTTCGTTAGTTTCAGAATGATTTGTGAAATTAGGCATACACAAATTTTCGCTTGCCGTATATAGGCAAAAAAAAAAAACGTTGCTATTTAAGCCAAAATCGCAAGTTTTACCTATTCGGGACGACATATATATATTTCAATAAATAAACAATGTTTAAGAGTGGGGATTGAAAGGTCAAGCTTTAATAATGTATGGGAGTCTACCAGACATAATAATAATAATAATAATAATAATAATAATAATAATAATAATAATAATAATAATAATAATAATGGTACGAATGGTATATAATACCGACAAGATGAGAGTAAGACACATGTGCAACATCTGGGTATCTTTATTGTAGACGTTTCGCCATCCAGTGGCTTTATCAATACAAATTCCAGGACATAACTTGAAGACAGTAGAACTATGTACAGAAGATGAGGTAATCAGTCCCTCAACCTAGGAGTAGGTGCGAAACAGCACATAGTCGTGGAGATTCTGAAGCAGAAGAAGGAATTCCTGGCGCTTATATAGTATGTCAGGTGAGCAGGACGAGAGGCAAAATCCACTGGTGGGCGGGATTCCCCAGTGGAAGAGGTCCTTCCCAAAGAGATGGGTTAGTTGTAGTAGTTGTCGTAGTTGTGAAGGTTATGTAAATGTCCTTAGAATTCAGATTCCATGATGTGCAGTGTCTGACAAGTTGTGTACGAATGGTATTAATATACCATTCGTACAACAACTTGTCAGCACTGCAACATCATGGAATTCTTAATTCTGAGGACATTTACACTAACCTTAACAACTACGAAACTACTACTACAACTAACCATCTCTTTGGGAAGGACCTACTTCCACTGGGGATCCCGCCCACCAGTGAATTTGCCCTGTCTGCTTCAACCTGACATAATATATAAGCGCCAGGATTCTTTCTTCTGCTTCAGAATCTCCACGCTATGTGCTGTTGCACCTACTCCTAGGTTGAGGGCTGATTACCTCATCTTCTGTACAGTTCTACTGTCTTCAATGTTATAGTCCTGGACTTGTATTGATAAAGCACTGGCATGGCGAAAGTCTAAATAAAGATACCTGATGTGCCACATCGTGTCTTATCTCAATAATAATAATAATAATATAATAATAATAATAAATCGTGTGAGTGCACTACGTTACTAATCTGATTTTCAGTCTTACTGCTTAGCTTGTTTGTGCAGTAGTTATTACATGGAAATAAATCGTTCAGTTTCTATGTCTTAATTCTGCTGCTGTTAGTCGATCTTCTTAGATTACCTAGACTCTAGACCAGTGGTCTTAACCTTTTTCGTCCTATGACCCCCCAGACCTCTTCGGGGTATTACCGTGACCCCTATAATAAATTTTGAAATGGTGAACCTTTGTCAAAACGTAAGATAAAACAAAATGGTAAGAAGATTATGGTTTATGAAAATGCCCCCCCCCCCCGCACAAAAAACCTTGAAAAATTCACACAGCCTCTACAAATGCCAGACAGAACATTACCAATTCACAGAACTATTGAACATCATACAAAACCTACTTACTCATACTCAGTGGGAGGGGTTGAAATTGTTTTGCAGCATTGCGAGTATAAAAGCGAGGGCAGTGCTCGACAGGCAAACACCTTTATGTCAGATCGATTCACAAGCAATAATTTCGTGCCTTCGTTTTCAGTCAGAATTGATAAACAAATTCCACTCCAGGCAGCGCACTCCACCAATATTCAAAACTCTAGACTTACTCACGTCAAAACATCCATACTTATTATTGTGCCTACTACATGCATAGAACACTAAACCTCGGATTAACCCTCCCCTCAAGCTTTCCTTACCAACCTCAACAGAAACACATGACCATAACACAAGGCACAGATCACTCTTTGATGTTCCAGTGACCATTCTCTCACTATGCAAAAACTCAATTCACATAAAAGGCCCAAAAATCTGGAATTCATACCTGTGGAATATAAAAGAAAAACACTGTCTGTTTATCATTCAGGACTCTTCTTTTAAAAACCATACTCCCCCCCACACCTCACAATTGAATAACTGATCTCATAAATGTATAACTGTGACCTTATCAACTTTGTTTTTTTCTTTAAATTACGTTTACCTAATAGAATACTCCTTCTCTTGAATGCACAGTAATCATCTAAGGGACCATATTTATGTTTGCACTACAAATCATTGATTTTACTTAATTCTGATATCTATTATATTAAACATTGTTATTGCTACAAAATTTGTACAACTATAATGTTTCTTATTTTGAAATATTCATTTGTACTTCATGTTGTAATTTGTTTAGTGTAATTTTTTACCACTGAATATATCATTGCTTAGTTAATCTTGAGTTAATTTTTAATTTAGCCTGCCCATTAATGCTCTCAAACAGAGGCTTTTGGCATGTACACCCAATCACTATACTTCTTTTGTACAATAAATAAATAAATAAATAAATAAATAAATAAATAATAAAATAAAGGTCACTTACAGCTGAGAATCCTCATGAATTTGAAGAAATTCTTACCATAGCAGCAACTTCAGGTATCAATGACGGCACTGTCCTTAACTGAAAAGGATCTGTATGATCCACCGCATCAGTGCAGCGGCGTCAGTCTGGAAAGTATCTTTCGATGGCGTCATTCAATGCCAAAAGCATGAGCTGAGATTTCCTCATGCGAAACTGCATCAGCATTATGGCATAGAATCCAGGAGAGTCGTCATCTGAGTGAAGATAGTGTGTCCCACGTCTCAACTCTTTTCAGTAAAATTGAATCATGCACTTGAAACGCTGCACTTTTGTCCACGAGCTGTGTGCAGCATTTAAGGTTGCTTGGGAGTGAAATATTCATGAAATTTTACTTTCAGGAGAAGAAATCTTTGCCAAGTAGGCATTCCTTTGTTACAAAAACAGTCATCTGCATCTTTTCATGAAGATTCTCCTTCGCCATACTACCTCGTTTCCCAAAACCCTTGTTTTTCCTCTCCAAATTGTAGCACGTTTATTTAAAATTTGCCACGTGGGGCCAACGTACCTAATGTGAAATAGGGAACAGAGAATCGGCACCCCTTTCCTCACAAAACACTTTAAAAAAACCTGAAGCGTTTCCTCCCCCGGATTTTGTTCCAATATTTTTCAACGCCTGTGGCACTTTTGAAGTCCGGGGGAGAGTCTTTATTTAGTAATTTTACTACATCAGGGGCAAAAAAAATGCAGGTTTAAAAGCAGCATGCCAAACCCCTTATATGCATGCATTACGGGCTGGTTAAAATTAACTTAAGATTAACTAAGAAAAGATGAAATCGTGATAAAACTTTTTGTAAAAAAGAAAACTATAAAGCAAAATGAGTTTACCAAAGACAGGTCATAGGGTTGTTGCATTGCTGTACATTCATCGAATGGAGTTTTGTTAGGTAGTGTATTTAAAAAAAAACAAAGTTAGATTGGGTCCTAGGTTTAACATTTGTGTGTTTTAAATTGTGATAACATTTAGGATATCAATTTTAAGGGTTCATTATTCAGTATTTTTTGGTTTTGGGTGAGTAAGTATCTTTGAGAAGGACTTGAATTTAAAAAAGGTAGTGTTTCTTTTATTTTACAGGAATGAATTCCAGATTTTAGGGCCTTTTTGTGCATTGGTTTTTGCATCGGGGAGATGGCTGGGAAACACAAAGAGTGACTGTGCCTTGTGTTATGGTCATGTGTTCTGTTGGGGTTTGGCAAGGAGATGTTTGGGGGAAAAGGGTAAATAGAGTTAAGTTTTTATGTATGTAAAAAGGTGCTAAAAATAAGTATGGATGTTTGTATGGTGAGTAGGTTGGTGTTTTGATATTTGGTGGAGTGTGTTGCCTGTATGAAAAATTTTTTACTTCTAAAATGCAGCCCTTTTTTTGGGTAATTAGTGGGTTTAGATGGTTAATTGTTGTCGGCCCCCCGCCCCAAAAACCAAGGTGAGATAGGGGTAAAATTAAGAGAGGATAAAGGGCCCCGGAGGGCTGACTGTGGAACATAGTACCGTATCTTCGATAGTATCCTACAGTCTTGGAAATTTTCTTAGAAATTTGTTGTATATGTGTATGAAAATTTTAGTCTATTATCAAGGTGGATTCCTAAGAAATTTTCCTCTGTTCTTTGTGATAGGGTCCGTTTTCGTTAGTTAAGAGGGACATCTGTAGCTTGTACCAAAATGAAATAAATTTGGTTTTGTCAATGTTTAGTGTAAGTTTGTTAGTCCTCATCCAGGTAGATATTTTCTGTAATTCGGTGTTTACAGTTTGGCTAGCTGCTGGGCTCGGGTGGAGAGAAGAAGTATGTAGTGTCATCTGCAAAAAGTGTGGGTTTGAGTAATTGCGAAGCATTTGGTAGGTCATTTATGTTAGGAGAAAGAGAAGGGGGCCAGGACACTTCCCTGTGGGACACCAACTGTAATTGGGTTTTGTGCGGAAGAGCTTGCCCCATTTGCGTACACATATTGGCTTCTGTTGCTGAGTAAGACTTGAGGTATTTTGAGGGAGTGCCCTCTTAACCATAGTGTGACAATTTTACGTGGAGCAAGTCATGGTCAACTGTATCAAAAGCTTTTACGTAAGTCAATGAAGATCCCCAGTGGGACTTCTTTTTTCTCTACTGCAGTGTTTTATATGTTCTAGCATGTGTATAATAGCATATTAGTATTTTTATTAGGTCTGAATCCAAATTGGCAGGGGTTGAGAATGTTTTTGGGAGATGAGGGGAGGAGTAGATTCGTTTATGAAATTTAAATTTTTCAAAGATTTTTGAGAGAGGGTGTAAATTGGATATTGGCCTATAGTTATTCAACTCTGTTTGGTCTCCTCCTTTATGGATCGGGGTGACCCTTGCTTTTTGAGAACTGTAGGGAAGGTGGAGGATTCAATGGATTTGTTAAAGAGTGTTGCAATGATTGGTGATAGTACTTGTGACACTTTTTTGTATATAAAGGTGGTAAGGTATTTAAATCTCCTGCTTGTTTTTTAGTGCGTTGATAATAAGGGGAGACTTCGTATGGGGTTTTTTCGGAGCTAGGAACAGTGTGTTCGGGTAGTTGCCAGGGGAGGTAGTCATTTGGTGGGGTATCTGAGCTTGGGATTTTATTGGGAAGGTTTTGTCCTATAGTGGAGAAGAAATCATTGAGTCTGTTTGCTGTTTCTGTTGGTGGGGGTTGGGGTTCATCTGATTTTGCTAATTTTATTTCGCTATTTCGAGATATCTTTTTTGTTCCCAGAATTTCTGATAGGGTCTTTTCCCGGTCTTTTTTTTATCACCTCGTAAGTTGGATAATCTGTTCTCATAATACATTTTTTTTGCCCTTCTTATCAGGCGGGTTAGGATTGACGAGTAACGTTTCGTTTGGTCTCGGTTATGTGCCCCATTCTGTATTTTTTCAATCGGTGTTTTGTATTTTGGATTTGAGAATGTTGGGTTTAGCCGGGGGACTGTTCAGTCCTTAGCTGTCATCGTTTTTTTTTTTTGGGAGTGCTTGTTTTAGGGTTTTGGGTCTTTTTTGAAAATTAATTAAAACATTCCCCCAATATCTGTAAGATTTCTGCTCATTTCCCAGTCAATGTTTGCTCTCTGTTGTAAAGTTATTAATGGCTGCCTCTTTGTGAATTAAAAAGGTGATTTTTAGTGTGTCTTGGGGTATTTTACCAAGAGTTTTTAGGGGAAAAAGTAGGGTATGGTTGTGGTATTATCTGAAATTATGCCTGATTTTAAAGGGGTATGGTGTTGGTCCGATGTGGTCAAGTAGGGGAAAAAATAGTCTCCAAAGATCGATGAAACATACAGTGATGAAGGAGACATGTGAGCGACGTTCTTCACGAAGGGGTTTTAAGCCCATTTATAATAATAATAATTCTTTATTTACTAAAGTATAGTCTGTACATGCAAACCGGTCATAGGACCCCTCCCTCACACTCCCACCGTGTTCCCCCTAGTCGTGGTTTTTTAAAAAAAATTCTCCCAAGTTTGTGGCCCAAAGGTTTAGAGACATTGTATCCTCCTTTATAACTTCCCTGTCAAGGTATAAACATAAACAAAAGTTGGGGGAAAATGAACAACATCCGTTTTTACTCGTCCAGTTGCAGGTATCAAACACCCAACCGCACGGAAAATTTCCTTTCTCGGTCCGAGATTCCCCTTCTGCTGGTCATTTGAAAGGGAAATTTTTCCCCCAAATTGTTTACTGCTGTTCTCCATGAACCCCCTTCACTACTTCCAGAAAGCAAGGTTATCAGGTCTTCGTAATGGAAGGCTTCTTTTTCTGCACGATTTTTAGAGCAATTCTGTATGAAGCCTCCAACGCTGCTTCATTCTGATGAGGGAAGTGACCAGTAGAATCAATACGACTTGCCTTCAGAGAAGCTTCTTTTCGACTGAAAAAGTCCAAGCTTTTGTCCACCAGATGGCTGTGGCAAGACTCAAAATGGACCTTCAGTTTGCTTGGCTTCATACTCTCGTGACTCAAAACTTTGGTGCAAACTACACATTGTGGCTTGACTACCGAGTCCTGAATGATGCTTGTGAAACCCATCTTAAGAAAGGCTTCATTGTACGTACGCAGACATAGCGCAAACAGGAAACCGCCTTGCGAGTCAGAGAACAAGAGCGACATACGGACATCCCCCACCGTAGCTATGAACAAACTGAGTGACTGGTTGTGGTTGTTGTGTATACTGTAGCAGACCACCGCACATGTGATCAGTGTTGTCACTCACCAAACTGGTAAAACCCAACTGGCTAATTCAAATATATGAAAATAAATTATATTCTCCTGAACACTTTGTGACCCCCCGAGAAACCCGAAACGACTCCCCAGGGGGTCACGACCCCCCTGTTAGAAATCGCTGCTCAAGACACTCTAGCAGCTGTAATAAATGGTTTTCAAAACCGACAAGTTGAAGATTGAGACACTTCTGCAACATATGGGAATCTTTATTAAGGAAACGTTTCGCCACACAGTGGCTTCATCAGTCTAATACAAAGCAGAGAGGGGTAAGGAGAGGAGGAGTTTGAGGTAATCAGTCCCTAATAAAGATTCCCATATGTTGCTTATTAAGTGTCTCAGTCTTCAACTCTAACAGCTAGCTCTGTGTGGTGGCTCAGGTGTGGTACTAGACTTGCAATTTTCTTACCATAGGTCCCAGGACCGAAATACTTTCTAATAAATATATTCTAGTGTTTAGTTACGTGGTTTTTCTAAACCAACTTATCGGTATTTATTAATAAGGTTTATACCACGTTTTGGTTTATACATCATATACTAAACCGATGCATAAATATTTATATACACTTGTACTATTAGTATTATCTTCTGTTATCATAATCTTAGTGTCTTCTTGGGATATCACAATTATGGTGTCTTGTGATATAATTTTTCTAAATCTTCGCATTCATGAATGTTTAACATGATATAAATAAGTGATATCAGAGGCAAGAGCCACTATAAACATTTCTGAGAAGAAATACTCCTTTGACGTAAATCCTGATATTTTCTTACGCTGACTCAAAGAACTGACACGGGATGTACACACCGAGTGTGTACACACCGAGTGTGTACACACCGAGTGTGTACACACCGAGGGTGTACACACCGAGTGTGTACACACCGAGTATGTACACACCGAGTAATATGCACACACCGAATGGGGTTTACGCGTTATGCTAAGAGGTACAGTACACACCGAATGGTGTGTACTGTATCTCGGTGTTTATACAGTAAGAAGTGTGTATTTCTTAGTATACGTAGAGTGAGATGTGTGTATTTCTCAGTGTGATGATAACTAAGACACATGTATAACAGTTAAGTAACTTTATTCTGAAACGTTTCGCCTTCACATTAGGCTTCTTCAGTCGAGTACAGAGGAGACTTTGTCTTGCATTTTATATATCAGTGAACAAATCCACAGAAATGTTGCCCCAGCTGCTCGCTTTTAATGAGCTCTCAATACTCTTTTAGTTTCATAATGCTTTTACGTGTCAAGAGTAGATATTAAAGATTTAAATGGCTCTCCGCCACTTTCAAATTTACAATTTAAGATACCATGTCATTTAAAAAGTCAACATGATTATAAAGTTATTTGTACACGAAATTTCTTCGGTCACAGCTCCTGGACCTCTAATTTATGTTCCCAAGCTACATATAAAGGTGGCAGCAAAGCAGTAGCTAAGAACTATAGACCAATAACTCTAACATCCCCACATCATAAAAATCTTTGAAAGAGTTCTAAGCAGCAGGATTGCAAACCACTTGGATTCCCAACAATTGCACAATCCAGGGCAACATGGGTTCAGAGCAGGTCGCTCCTGCCTCTAACAACTACTGGACCACTATGACAGGGTCTTAGATGCACTGAAAAATAATGCAGATGTAGTATACACAGATTGTGCAAAAGCCTTTGACAAGTGCGATCATGGTGTAATAGCACACAAAATGCGTGCCAAATGGATAACTGGCAAAGTGGGCAGATGGATCTTCAACTTTCTAACCAATCGAACACAAAGAGTAGTGGTAAACAGAATTAAATCGGAAGCTGCCATAGTGAAGAGCTCTGTTCTGTTCCACTAGACACAGTACTCGCACCTATCCTGTTCCTCATCCGCATAACAGACACAGACAGAGATGTAAATAATAGCACTGTATCATCCTTTGCAGACGATACTAGGCTCTGCATGAGTGTCATCCACTGAGGACACGGCAAATCTCCAAGAAGATATTACCTGGAGAGAGTTCCGGGGGTCAACGCCCCCGCGGCCCGGTCTGTGACCAGGCCTCATGGTGGATCAGGGCCTGATCAACCAGGCTGTTACTGCTGGCTGCACGCAATCCGACGTACGAACCACAGCCCGGCTGGTCAGGTGCTTGTCCAGTGCCAGCTTGAAGACTGCCAGGGGTCTATTGGTAATCCCCCTTATGTATGCTGGTAGGCAGTTGAACAGTCTCGGGCCCCTGACACTTACTGTATTGTCTCTTAACGTGCTAGTGACACCCCTGCTTTTCACTGGGGGGATGTTGCATCGTCTGCCGAGTCTTTTGCTTTCGTTGTGAGTGATCTTCGTGTGCAAGTTCGGTACTAGTCCCTCTAGGATTTTCCAGGTGTATATAATCATGTATCTCCCCCGCCTCCCGTTCCGGGGAAATTTCAGGTTCGGGAACTTCAAGCTCCCCCCAGAAAATTGGGGGGTTTTATCTCCTTTTTATGGCGGTGAAGGTTCTCTTTTCATTTTCTTTTTAAAACCCAAAAATTTTTTCAATGAGCAAGGGAGATAAAATATGATGTTAAATGAAGAAAAAATTCCAACTACTCCGTTAGGGAAAAACTGGAGGAAATAAAAAACTAAAAACTGGGGTATACTAAAAAAACTCTAATAACAAAATTTAGAGAGGAAAGTAATGTGAAGGACCTGGATGGGGGGTAATGTCCGAAGATCTCCCCATCATGGACCTCAAAAAAGCCCCCTTATATCCACTGCTGGGGAAACTGATAGGGGGGATAATGAGAACATTCAAGACAAAGTTTACTAACCCAAATGATGACCCTTTTTTTAAAATCATTTTTTCTCTTAGGCGGGAAATTACTGCTGAAATTTAAACCCACCCAAAATTAAAGGCAGGTGAAATTGCAGGCTAGAAAATGTACAGAAAACCCTTTTTATTTCACGTATAATTTCCCAATTGAAACCCCTTTAAAAACAACGGGGAAAACGTTTGGAAAGCCCCTTGATTGTACTCGCTGGAGCGCAGGCGAGGGGAGATACATCAAAATCTACACCTGGAAAATCCTAGAGGGGTGGTCCCAAATCTGACACAGAAATCACTCCCAAAAGAAAGAAAAAAGACTTAAAAAGGGGGATAAAAACATCCCCCAAAGGGAAAAGTAGGGGCGCCTTTTAGTATACTAAAAAAAAACACAAAAAGTGTCCGGCCCCCCCAAAGCCCGTTCAACAGCCTCCCCCCAAAGGCCTAAGGGAAATTCCCAAAATAAACCCGGGTTTTGATTTTAAAAGAGGGAGCTGGACAGATCCCTTTAAGCCAGTGCCGGTTTCAGCGGGCTGTGGTTGGGTACGTTAAAACACGTTCGGCCAACAGTAACAGCCAGGTTGATCGGGCCCCGATCCCCCGGGAGGCCTGGTCGTGGGACCGGGGCCGCGGGGGCGTTACCCCTGGAATCCCCCTAAGGTAGACTCCATGTGGGTTTTAGGTGACCCCTTTGGAATTAGAAAGATTTATAAAAAAAAAATGATCAGATAAATGTTAACAGCTCAGCCCAAAGGGGAAGTCATTTATGTTTAAATCCCATTTTTGTAAAAAAGATTCCAGTCCTGCGGGAAAGGGTTTTTGGGTTTTAAAAGGATCCGGGCAATGCCGTGTATCTAATGATTAAAATAAAAAGGTATAGGAACGTGTTTTTTGGGGGTTTGGGCTTGCGCCCAAATTAACCTAAATCAGGTGTAAAGATACTTCAAAGAACTCCCACCCAAAAAGTGTTTAAGTTATAGTTTTTGGGTAACTGTGATGCTCGGGGAAATAAGGGGCAGGTGTAATAACCCCAAATAAAAAATGTCGAAAGGAAAAACCCCTAAAACTGTGGGGGAGGTGTGCAGCTGGTATTTGCCTTGTTTGTCAGAGTGAGGGACGTTCATAAAAAAAATGCAACACTTTTCAATAAGGGGGTCTTCTACTGTCAAACTGAACTGTTTGTTATATTTTTTTGCACTTAAATGCAATTACGTACAAAAAGTTGCCCACCTGAATTGTAACTGATTCTCTGTCTTTCCTTTAAAATCATGAAACTCCCCCCAAGAGTGTGAAATGCTTGTGTTAGAATTTGGTTCAAGTGGGGAGATTCAATTTGGGGGTGGAGGGTTTTAGACAGAGTCAGCACGCCCCTATTTTTTAAATTCCGTCTCACAATGGTTTTAAAGAT
Source organism: Cherax quadricarinatus (assembly GCF_026875155.1). NCBI lineage: Eukaryota > Metazoa > Arthropoda > Malacostraca > Decapoda > Parastacidae > Cherax > Cherax quadricarinatus. The sequence goes on along the minus strand of NW_026495660.1, from coordinate 24,711 downwards.
GAATGATGGAACTAAAAAAACATTTCCCCAAGTACCCAAAAAATTTTAGGGCGAGAAATTTTTTAAAACGACTTTGGCCTGACTAGGACCATTATCAATCCCCGAGTGACAAGGGCCCGGTTTAAAACCAAAACGTCGCCCCCAAAGAAATGAATCACCCCAATTTTTTTTCACTGTCTTGAAACGTGTATAGACCCACAAAAAGGTAATAAGTGTTTTTAAAAGCTCATTATTTAAAATTTATCGGTTTTAAATCAAAATTTCCCCCGGGGGTTAAAAGGACCAAAAATTCTGGAACCCCCCCCCCCCCTTACCTAAAAAACTCTGGGAATTTCCCGGAAACATTAAATCATTTTTCAAAACAACAGTTAGAAAACTCTTATCCCCCCTGATCCACCCCGACAACTAACTACATGAAAACCCAAACCTGGTGGTTCAAAATTACATTCACTCACCCACTAAATTAAAAAACCCAGAAATACTAACTTAATTTAAAAAAAATAAACCCTTTTAATAGTCATAATTTTGCCTAAAATACCCCCAAATTATAGACCCCTTGTATTGTGCCAAAACAAAAGAATTCACATTGCTAAACTACAAATTATGACGTAGCCCACTTAGCCTTAATCCAAAAATTTTGTAAAAGGGCTTAATGTTAAGAATTAAAACTTTGTCTGCTCGAAATGGGTAGCCCCTGCTAGTGGGGGACCCCTGTAATTTTGTAATTTTTTTAAACCCGTAAAAAACCCACAATACCTAAAAACCTTTTTAACCCCCCATTCTTAAAACCCCTTTTTGGAAAAAAATTGAATTGAATTGAAATTTAATTTAATGACCGGATTTAGCCGACATGACCGGGTTCAGCCGAAAATGAAAAGGGGGGTTTAACCAAAATGTTTTTTTTTTTGGGTTCGTAAAGGGGGTAGTAAGATTAAATTTAATTCAATTTTTTTAGTTTTAAAATTTTTCTCTATAAGGGTTAAAAATGTGGGGTTTACGGGTTTTTGGGTATTTTTTGTGGTTTACATGTTATTAAAAAACTAAAATTTCAGGGGGGGCCACTAGGGGCACCTAGCATGGCTAAGATTTCGAGGGGACTTAGATTTAAATTTTAAAATTAAATCCTTAAAAATTATGGTTTTTAAGGCTAAGTGACTACATCATAATTTGTTTAGTTTGCAAAAATTTAAAAGCTTTTTTTTTGGACAATACAGTTTTCTATATTGGAGTATCATAGGCAAAATTATGACTTTTTTGGATTTATTTTTTTAGATTAAGATTACTTTTTGGGTTATAGTTAAATGGGTGAGTGAGTGTAATTGTTTAATTTACCAGGGTGGGTTTTTATGTAGTTTTGTTGTCGGGGTTGGGGTCAGGGAAAAATAAGAAAGTTTTCTAACTGTAGTTTTTTAAAGTGATGGGAAAGGTCTGCAGTTCTAGAGTTTTCAGGTAGGGTGTTCCGATTTTAGGTCCTTTTGAAATTTCAATGAATTTTTTTAAAGGGGTTTTTTCGATCACGGGGAATGTTATAGAGATGTTTTGTATCTGGTGTTATGCCTGTGGATCCTGTCACAAATAAACAAGAAAAGGGTTTTAGGCAAAGGTTTTTAAATGGAATTTAAGGGGCCCGTAGATATAGATTTCACGTATAAGTGTGGGTTTTTTTGAAAAAGGGGAGTAAGTTTAGAAATTTTTTGAAGAGTGGGGGGGGGGCTGTGTTCCCGGGTTTGGGGTTTATTTAATAAATTTTTACTTTCGGCTTTTTGTTGGGTTATTATTGGCTTTTTTGGTGGTTTTTGCTGCAGTTGGAAAACCCCCAAACACAAATAGCATAGGTGAGGTAAGGGAATTTTAGGTGAATGGTTTTATGTGGGAGAAGGGGGAGTTTGCAGCAAGTAGTATCGTATCGTGGAGAGGATCCCCCCCGTTTTGGATTTTTTTTTGGTTATTTGTTTTGGTTTTGGGTGCTGAAAATTTTTTGTTGTTGTCCCAGGTATAGGCCAAAAGGGGTTTGCCCCCCCTTATGTTTTGGCAATTAGAGGGGTTGTCCCATCTTAATTTTTAAAATTGCGCAACAAATTTCTTGCTACCAAAAAAATAATTTAGTTGGGTTTGGGAGTGTTAAATTTTAAGGGTTTTTTGGCTGTCTCCAAGTCGGGCTTTTGAGCGCTCCTCGTTAAAAATGGTTTGAGGGTGGAAAGTTAGGGTGGGAGATGACAAAAGGTGTCGTAGAAAAGGAAAAGGGTTTCAGGTTTTGGGGGATATTTTTGGAAGCATTGATGAAAATGAGGAAGAGCGAGGTCCAAGGACACTTCCCTGCGAACCCAGATCAAGGGGCCCCCGTATTGATGAGGCTGTTTTCTTTTATGGTGACATACTAATACCTTTAAAAAGGGTAGGATTTAAAATATGAAGCGCATGGCCTCTTATACTGTGGTCAGTTTGTGGGTAGGATCCCTTGGTTACGTGTAAAACACTTTTCTTGGTCAAAAAAAAATTCCTAGCGGATATTCCTTTTTTTCCCAATGCTGTGTAAAGCAGGTTAGCTTTTTTATAATTGCATCATTAGTGCTTTATTTTTCCTGAACCCAAATTGGCGGGGTTGAGTATGTTTTGGACGTTGTAAAGAATATATATTCTCCGTGCACGAGTTTCTCGAAGATTTTGGTTAGCAATGGTAAGTTTGATTTGCCTTGGTTTTTTAGTTGTAGGTCACCCCCTTTATGTTTGGTGTAACCCTTGTGTTTGAGTAGTGTTGGAAAGTGCTAGTTTCTAGTGACTTGTTAAAAAAGTAATGTAATAGATGCGAAAGGACATGGGCCGCTCGCATGTAAAAAATTTGGTGGGTGTGGGAGATTCCCGAGTTATTTTTAGTGATTTTTTGATCAGGGACTTCGGGGGGCTCTTTTGGTACAAGATAAAAGGAAATTTTGGGAAAAATTTCCCCATTGGTACCCCCGGCACGGGCATTGGTACGTGGGATTTTATGGCGAGATTAGATCCTATGTTTGAAAAGAAGTCGTTAATTTGTTGCTGTTCAGTGGGATGCAGTGGTGGTTCATGAGGTTTAGTTAAAAACAATATTCTTGTTTTTTTTCTTTTGTGGGACCCCGATTGAGAAAGTTTTTTCCCAGGCCCTTTTTTTATCCCCTTTTGGTTCGTGAATCTGCTGGAGTAGTACAGTTGTTTGGCGTTTTTTTATTATTTGGGAGAATGTTGAAAATTGTTTAAGATATTTTGTGTTTAACCCTGCTGTATTGCTTTTCATTTGGTTTTTTTATATGGATTTCAAATGCTGTGGGTTGCCCTGGGCAACAAGCCGTTTATTGTGATTGTTTGTTTTAAGGCAATGTTTGTTGTAGTCTAAAATATTTGTTTGAAAATTCTGTCCAGTCGTCAGTACCTTTAATTGGGAATTTGTAGGGCCCGTCAACGTCTCTAGGTTGCTGTGAAATTCCCCTTTTTGAGGCCTCGTCATGGAGTCTAAAAGAAACTTTGTTGTATTCGGTTGTGGCTTTTAATGTTTGTTTAAAAGGGGGTTGGGTGTGGGGTAGTGCCGTCTGTGATTTCCCCGATTTAAGGGGGGGGGGTAGTATATTGGGCCATATGTGGTCTTTTTGGTTGCACTTGTCTCAGTCAGCCTGGTTGGTTTATTTATTTTTGGGTAGAGAAGGGTGTTGTTATATTATTGTGAAACATTTCAGTCTGATCTTTGGGTAGGCCCAAAGGGTTTGTTTTAAAAGTCCCCAGCTAAAGAAGGTGGGCTTGTTCATTTGTCTTTTTTTGTTATTAGCAATTTTATTCCATTAATTTGGGAAATGTTTGTGGGGGTACCGGTATATGGCCCCGTTTTTATAGGCGCTTGGGTTTTTTAAAGTAAAATTAGAAAAAAATGTTTTCCCCAAAAATTCATCACAAAAGCAAAAAGTGCAAATACAAGATATTTGGGTTTTAAAGAAATAGTTGCAGTATACCCCCAATTGGTTGGTTGCTTTTGGGGATTGCTGTATCCTGGTAGGGGGGTAGATTCGGATATCGAATCGGAACTTTTTTTATTCTCGGGTTGCCAGGCGCCCAGTGCTGCAGCAGTTTTCTGGTTTGTGCGCCTCTGGGGACGGCTCGGTTTATGCTCTCCCCCGAGCTTTCTTTTGAGTGAGGGTTTTCAGTCTTTGTCTACCCGCCCATACTCGTCTGCATTTTCTTTTTCCCTTCCCCCAAACTTCTGACTTTGCTTTGGGGGGGTTTTTTAAATTTGTAAAACCAATTTCTGGGCCACGTGTCCATCTGTCCCGGTTTTTGTAGTCCTGCCTAAACCCCATCTGATTTAATTTTCCACAAACCCCATCTCCCGAACAGGGGCACTTTCGGGGGTCTATCCTTCCTCATGTCATCAAAATAATTTAAATAGCAATGGCCCTAGAACACCCCTGTGTAAACCCCCCTCGTCACAGGGGACCCATGTATCCTCTTCATGTACCCTGATCGTTGTTGCCCCCCGTCGGATTCTCTGATCCATTGCAGGCCCCCCTGTTATACAGCCTGATTTCCCCCAGTGCTGCAAAATCTCTTCTGAGGAACTTGTTTTTCGAAGGCCTTCCTGCGTCTGGGGAAAAGCAAGCGCCCACTCCTCTCTTCATGTCTTTTTGTTACCTTTTAAAAAAACCCAGAAGGTTTTTTGACACAGAATTTTCCTTTCCCTGAAAACCTGCTGGTTGTCATTATAATTTGTTCTGTTCCCCGGTGCTCACCATTCCTCTTGATAAACTTCTCATGATTTCTTAAAATGAGGATAATTTCCCATTGGCCCGGGGCCTGGGGGCTAAAGCTCCCGCTTCACACAGGGGAGGGCCGGGTTCGTTTCCCCGGGGGTGGAAACTTTCGACACGTTCCTTAACCGTTGTCCTTTCACCTAGCAGAAAATAGGTACCGGGGTGTTAGCGCGGTGGGGTCGCATCCGGGGGGACAAGATAAGGACCCATGGAAATAATTTGACAGCCCCTCGGACGAGATTTTTCTTGGTTATCCGGGTGGCTAACCCTCCGGGGGTTAAAAACCCGAACGAAATTTTATTTATTTTATCTTATTTCGTATCTCGGTAGTTTCCCCTTTTTTAAGGGATGTATTAAAGTTTTTGGGTTAGTGGCATGCCAGCACTCTGCCCCTTCTTAAGGACCCCCCGGGAGATGTTGTCCAGTCCCTCCCCCTTTTGGGGGCTCAAGGTCATTAGCAACTTCGCACCCCCTCCTCATTGTTCATATGTCACTTTTTGGGTTTTTCCCCTGTTGATTTTCCCCCTCGTGCTGCTTCCAGAGCCCCCCCTATGTTACGAAATACTCCCTTAAATTCCCCTGTTTGTCCTCATTACACCCCCGGTTCGCGTGGGCAAACTAGGCATTTCCCGGGGCCCCCACGCATTTGGGGGCCCGCGGTCCAAGGGGGGTTCGGGGTCATCCAAAGACTGCGCCCATGGTCCAAGGCAAGGGGCCCCTACCTAAAAAGTTCAAGTGTTTGGAGAGTAAAATTGTTTTTTAAAAATTAATCAAAAAAAAATAAATAAGAAATAAAAAAAAATAAAAAAAAATTTAACCTAACCATAGATGGCAACACTCAACACCCCTTGTTTACTCAGAACAGCGTGTTTTTTTTAATTGGGTGAAAAGGGAGATTCCTCCCAATTTTCTTAGTAATTACCGTTATTAGACTTGACTGTGACAAATTAACTGAAGTGTTGTTGATAGACATTGATGTGTTGGATAAATGTTTTTTTTCGCCTCAAATGTTAAGGGGGGGTACCCTTAGGGTTACTTGCCCAGTAAAGACGCATGGCCAGTAAAGAGTTTTTTGGGTAAAATACTATAAAGAAAACCCAAAAAAAACGAAACTGACTTCCTTTTGTGGGTTTTAAAACCCTTTTGTCCGTTTTTAAAGTCTTCTTCATTTCTAACGACTCAATTGATTGTGTTTACATACTCCGTCGCAAATGCTTTTTTTTCAAGTTGCGACGGAAAGTGTGTAGAACACAATTAATTTACTACATTTTTCCCCCAAAAAAACACAAAGCTCATCAAAAATCTTTGGGTTTGGGTAAAACTAAAAATTTGTCCCTGCTTCTTTAATTTCATGTTTACTATGGTGGTGGCCATATATCATGAAAAACATATGTTTAGTTTAGTTATAAAAATGGTAATAAAAAATCCATTGGCATTGTTTTGGACTCGGTATAATTTTGTTTAAGAAAATTGGGATCAGGGGATAAATTAGTAAAATATTCGTAGCCCAAATCCTAACCTAATCTATGGTAAAATTTTTATGACTCCTTTTTTGGAAAACGTTTTGAATTTTAGATGGCAGAAGGAAGGGGGCTCAAAGGGCCTATCCCCCAATTGACAAAAAAAAAAAAATTTAATAAAATTAAAAATTAAAATAATTGAAAATGAAAAATTTTGTTTTTGCTGATTACAGCTTTGAACCCCTTTTATGGCATCTGGGAAAACATGATTTTGGGGACTTCTTATGGAGGGGCACGAAAAGAAAAAAGAAAATTCAAAAAGAAAACAAAAAAAGAAGATGTAGGAAGCTCAAAAAGATCCCAGACATGTCCGAAAACAGTTTCTGATTTTACCAGTACAGTTAAATTTGCGATCGTCAAAAATTACAGGACCCCTCCTCCATTTTTTCTCACCAGCATTTACTTTTTTTGGTCCCCCTTAAAATGTTCAACGGACATTTCTCCACGGGGATTTGTCTTAAAAAGCCCTGCTCGGGCCCAAAAAAACCCCCAGATTCTCTACGTAATGCTTTATGCAAAAATTCAGTCAAACTCTGAACATTGCTTTGGGAAATCAGCAAGGATTATGATGTGGAAAGTCGTTTTTTAAAAGATCTATGTTTTTTAGGAAGCTTGCAAATTCAGAAAGGGGGAAAAAGATCAGGGATGGATCTGGGGAAAGCTCAGGAAAGTGTATGTTCAGCATGCAGCTTTTTCTACCAAAGAAAAACCTTCACACAGGGGTTAAAGGAGGGAAAAATTCCCAAGCTTTCGAGGAAAACATGAAAACAGCACCACTCCGGGAGTGCTTTCGCCAGTGTATTTCGTGCACAAAAAAAGGCTTTTTGGTTTTTTTTTGGGAAAAAATAAAACTGAAAAAGAGCGCAGGTTATTGGGAAAAAATTCTAGAAAAGTTGGTGTTTTAAAATTTTAGTCTAAGAGGGTGTTTCCCTGGGAAAATGGGTTTTTGGTTCGGAAAAAACAATGGCAATTTCTGGGTCATAGAACTGTTTAGCCAATTCGATCCATTTTAAATCATGTCACGCCTTGGGAATCAGGAAGAGGCACTGTATCTTTCGTCATTATATGCAATGAAAATTTTGAAAATGTGATAAGAAGGTCCTCAATAACAATAGCGCTGTGAAAACTGCAAAATACTTTGCAATAAGTGTGATTCAACACCAATATTTCACAAAGATCAATTGACATTCATTGCTGTTTGCGACTCATGGGAAACCTGTAAGCATTTATAAAAATCATTCCCCTTTTAGGCCATGATGGAGAAACAAAGTAATGTGTACTGGATAACCCGCTTGAACATGATCTCCTATTATGGATTGCCATGGCCAGAGCTAGCAAACAAGTAAAATGTGGGTAAAATAATGGATTTCAAGCCCGTGTCAAGCAAAAACAACCCACTTTCGAATATGTGCCCTGCTCAGAATTCCTTTTAAACTTGTTGGGTCTTGCTGCTGATGTTGTGTCGCTGCAGTTTCATTTTTTTGGGTTTTTCAAACACTCTTTAAATTTTTTTTCTGCTTCAATGCCGGTGGGATATCATCAACCATTCATGGGATGTCCCTCAAATTCAACAAGGTGGTCCGCCGCATGTGCAAAAACATGCTTTTAAAGAAGCTTTTCTGAAAAAGTTCTGCTTTTATCCAAAAGCAGAGGTGAAGACCGACAGCAACTACAAGAAACGAAGCAGCCAGCTTGCATCAAAATTGGAAGTTTTGAATTTGGCCCTTTCCGTGTGCTTTGGGACGTATACTGGAAAGGTTAAAAGCCCCAAAAGAACTTAAAAATTGAAATTTAAAGGCACTTGTGCAAACCCCTTTTGCAGGCTTAGGAATTTGTAAAGCTCACTTCGCAAAGATGAAGCTTTTTAAATGTTTAAGAGAAAGCTAAACCGGGGAAAGCTCAGTTACCGGGCAATAAGCGGTCAAGGAAGAGGAAACGCAAAATTTTTAAGAAGCCCAAAAATGAAATTGTGTTCTCAAGGGAAAATGTAAACAGCCCTCTTCGTCATTTGGATTCACTGATTACAAATTGGTGAAAAAAAAAGAAAAAACAGAATCTCAAAAGACAAGTTGGATTTCTGTTCAAAATTCTATTGCCAGTGCAGAATTTAAGGGAAAGGGATTAAAATTACAACAAAAAACCCTTTTAGAGATGTTCGGACACTTTGTTTAAGAAATAGTTTTATTTTTCTGGGGGAATGAAACGATTAAAACTCCCCCTGAAAAAAAGTGGCCCTCAGGCTTTGAAACTTTAAGAAATGCAGGTATCTCAGAAAAATTTTCCCAATGTTGACTAGTGTAGCCCTTTCCCAAAACTTCCGCTACTAAATGTGAAGGAAGTTATTTTTTGTTTTTAAAAGGTGAAAAAAACCCGCTCCGTTTTTAAAATGGCCAAAACAAAATTTTTGGGAACCCCCAGCCTTGTTTCCCCTTTAGCTGATCTAACAAGAAATATTTATTTTTAGAATATTGATATTTTGCAATATGAAAACCAGAAAAAAGTTTATTTTAAAAATGCCTGTGAATAAAAACAATTCTTTTCTTTCTTGAGTTTATTTTATTTTTTTTTTTTTTTTTTATTTATTTTTTATTACCCTTGAGCCACATACAGAGTACAAAAAAAAAACGATAGAGCGCATGCCAAAAACCCCTTTTCTATGCATAGCATTTCGGGTGGCTTTAAAAAATTTCTTAAAATAACTAGCAATGATGAAACAGGATAAAACATTAATGAAAAGATTATATAAAGACAAGTGGTAACAAAAACGGTCATTGGTTGCATTTGTCATATGAAGGATTTGTTAGGTGGTATTTAAAATAATAAAGTTAGATTCAGTTTTTTTGGTTTTTTCTTTTTTGTGATTAATTGTGAGGGAAAAATTTAAGATATACAATTTTAAGGTTCGTTTTCAGTATTTTTTTGGTTTTTGGGTGAGTAGTGATCTTTGGGGGACTTAAATTTTTTAAACAGGGGGTGTTTTTTTTATATTTACAGGTAATGAATTCAATTTTTGGGCCCTTTTTGTGATTTAGTTTTTGCATAGTGTGAGATGGACAGAGGAAAATCAAAGAGTGATCTGGCCTTTGTTATGGTATTGTTCTGTTAGGTTGGAAGGAGATTTTTAGGGGAGGGGAATAAGAGTTTAAGTGTTTATGTATTGATAGTCTTATGCATGATGCAATGATAACAAATGGTCAGTGATTTTTAAAGGGAAAAAATGGTGTAGTGGTTTGCTGAATTAATAGGTAATGATGTCACTAATAGCCTAATCTATAATCTATGCTGTTTGATTTTTTTCTTTTAAAATCATGATTTAAAAAGATAGTTTTAATGCTGTGGTAAAAGGTTTTGGTTGCTTGATGTACTTTCCCCCTTAAATTTAATCTAAATAGCCGAATGTATTTAATTAGACCTTACACAGGCTACACCGACCCCCCACCCCACCCCCAAAACTGGTGGGGTCGCTTTGCTTACCCGTAACTCAAAGGGCCCCCCCAATTGAAAAGCCCGGGCCGGAGATTCTTTTCCCGGGCCCTGCTCAAACCCCCTGATTGTTTCTTGTGAGTTCCCCCCCTTCTGTCCAGCTGATCACCTGGTCGTCGACGTTTTCTTCCTCCCCGATGGGGTGTCAGAATTTTGGGGGAACTTTACTTTCGATGCAGTTATTTTATATGTTTTTCTGGGCCTCTTCTTATCTGTGCATCTCGTTCCTGGCTTTCTATTAAATTTTCCCTTATTTTCCCGTGTTCTTCGCCTTCTTATTTTTACATACTCTTGCACTTGTTTTTTTTTCCCCTTTTACCGTGGGTAAAGGGGCTCCTTCTGGTTTCTCATTATTTCTATTGCCCTTTGGGAAAAAAACCTTTTTCCTCTGCCTCCTGACATTTTTTTTTTAGGAATTCCATCATTTCATTTACCGACTTTCCTACGTTCTCTGCCCCACTGAACCTTTTGAGGAAGTTCCTCAAACCTATTTTAGCCCCCCCATTTATATTTGGGTTTTCCCATTCGTCCCCTGTTCCCCTCTCCACCTGTAGCACTGCTTTGTATTCAAAGCACGAACCACGTGGTCGCTAGCTCCTAAGGAGTTTCTCATATGTGATGCCCTCAATGTCTGAACTGCTCAAGGTGAACACAAGGTCCAGTCTTGTTGGGTTTATCCCTTCCTCTCTCTCTGGTAGTTTCTTTAACATGTTGATGCATGAGGTTTTCCCGTACCAAATCCATCATCTTGGCTCTCCATGTTTTGGCACCCCCGTGTGGTTCCAGGTTTTTTTCCCTTCGATCTCCTGTGATTGAAATCGCCAATAACCGCAACTTTATCTTGCCGAGTGAGCTCTTCTTGCCACCTCAGCCAGTGTGTCCCCCCATTGCTTTGTTACTCTCTTTGTATTTCCTTCTTGGCCTCCTGCAGGTTTTGTGGTAGTTCTCACTGCAATGACTTTTTGTGCTCCCCAGACTGAAGTGCACCTACTATGTATTCTCTTCCTCCAGTCTCGTCCATGCCTCCCATTTCCTCAAATTTCCATTGGTGTTTTACGAGCAGTGCAACCCCTCCTTCCCCTCTGCTCCTTCTGTCTTTCCTCAGAATCTGATATCCTGGTGGGAAGATTGCATCTGTTACTGTCTCAGTGAGTTTCGTTTCTGTGACTACTATGATGTCTGGGGACTTCTCATTGATTCTTTCATGCCACTTCTCATATTTGTTCGTTATGCCATCTGCATTCGTGTACCAAACCTTCAACTTCTGTTCCAAAACTGTGGGCCTCAGAGGATATTGGGGTGGGGAGAGCAGGAGCCCTGTCGGGGGCCTATGGGGGGTTGTTGTGGGGGTAGAGTTCCCTTAGGCCCTACAGCAACCCCCTAAGGCTTAGGGGGTTGCTGTAGGGTTGGGGTTTGTGGTGTGGGGGTGGGGACAGAGGGATCCATGTGTGATTGTTGGCTTAGATTGTTCAGTTGTCTTGGGGTTGTTGTGGTTGGAGCTCTTCTGCTGATGTTTCTGGGGGGGGGTTTGCCCTTCTACCTGTGTCTGGGTTATTCTGCTTCTCTTTGTCTCTTCCTCCCATTCCTCCTTTTGCTTTTGCACTCTGTCAGTATCCTCCTTTCCTCTTGCGTTCTGTCTCGGTCGAGGTACACACTCTGGAATTCGAGTTTGTCTCTCAGCCGTGGTTCGAGTTGATTCTGCCTTGAAAATTACTTTGAGAGGCCGCTTCCTTCTCCTTGCGAATCACTCAATTCTCCGAAAATTTGCCACCAGGGTCATGTCGCCCTCGCCTAATTGCCTTCATGATACCTTCAATCGCTTTTATCTCCTCCTGTGTGTGTGTGTGTGTGTGTGTGTGTGTGTGTGTGTGTGTGTGTGTGTGACCCAATTAATATTTGCATTAATAACTCATAGCTGTGACCAGGTGTGGACATGTGAATTGCTCATTACTTTGTAATTTGTTCATGAGTGTAACCATGTTTAGACGTGTAGATTATTCATTACCTTTGTAACTTGGTCATGATTGTGACTAGATCTACCTGGAGTTCATTACCTTCGTACCTTGTTCAGTTATCAGAACTTCGGGGCCCAGTCCTTGGACCCATTATATACCTCTGTAATCCTTTGACTACCGCCCACAGGATGGGTATGGGGGTGCATAATGAAACATATTAAACTGACTGTATTTATGTATGTGTGTGTATCATGTGGATTATCCCGGTTGTGGAAAATTGCATTTATCTGAATGTAACTAATAATGTACATAACAGTAAATGATAACAAAGATAATTATTATTTATCAAACAAGTGCAACCGTAATAGACCACATATGGACCAATATACTAGCCCCCCTTAAATCAGGGATAATCACAGATAGCACTACAGACCACTACCCTACCTTCCTCTTGTCAAACATTAGTAAACCACCACTTGAATACAACAAAGTTTCACTTAGACTCCATGATGAGGCCTAGAGTAAGGAAGTTCACAGCTGACCTAGGGACTGTTGACTGGCCTACAGAATTCTCCAAGGCCAATGGTATTGATGACTGGACAGACATTTTTCTTAACAAATTACTTAGACTATACAACAAACATTGTCCTATAAAAACGAAACAGATCACAAAACAAACGGCTTGGTTGCCCATGGCTAACCAGCACCATTCTGAAATCCATTGATAAGAAACACCAATATGAAAAGCAATATAGACAGGGCTTAATACACAAAGATATTCTTAAACACTATTCATCAGTCCTCACCAAAGTAATAAAGAAAGCCAAACAACTATACTACTCCAGTAGATTCACTGACACAAGAGGAGATATAAAAAAGACCTGGAAACACTCTCTCAGATTCTAGGGACCCACAAACTGAAAAAAAACCAAGAATATTGTCCTAACTAAACCTAATGAAACACCACTGCATCCCACTGACACAGCTAACAAGATAAACGACTTCTTCTCAACCATAGGTTCTAATCTCGCCAATAAAATCCCACGTACCAATGCCCATGCTGGGGACTACCTAGATGGGAAATTCCCAAATTCCTTCTATCTTGCTCCAACTGAGCCCACGGAAGTCACCGAGATTATAAAGTCACTTAAAAATAACTCGGGGAATCTGTCTCGTGTCCCACCATTATTGTACAAGAGAGCGGCCCATGTCCTCTCGCATGCTATCTCATTACTTTTTAACACGTCACTAGAAACTAGCACCTTCCCGAAACTACTCAAGACAGCAAGGGTTACACCAATACATAAAGGTGGTGACCCTACAGATTTAAAAAAACTATAGGCCAATATCAAACTTACCATTGCTATCCAAAATCTTTGAGAAACTCGTGCACAGGAGACTATATTCATTTATAACGGCACTAAACATACTCAACCCCTGCCAATTTGGATTCAGGAAAAATAAAAGCACTAACGTTTGCAATCATAAAAATGCTAGATCTGCTTTACACCAGCATTGGAAATAAGGAATATCCACTAGGAATTTTTATTGACCTAAGAAAAGCTTTTGACACAGTAGACCACGGCATCCTACTCCACAAACTTGACCATTATGGTATAAGAGGCCATGCGCTTGCATATTTCAAATCTTACCTTACTAATAGGTATCAGTATGTCACCATTAAAGACACAGCATCAACAACACAACCACTTGATACTGGAGTTCCGCAGGGAAGTGTCCTTGGTCCCCTGCTCTTCCTCATATACATCAATGATCTTCCAAACGTATCTCAACACCCGAACCCCCTTATCTTTGCTGACGACACGACTTATGTCATCTTCACCCTAATCTTGCCACCCTCAACACCATTGTTAATGAGGAGCTGATCAAAATATCGACTTGGATGACAGCCAATAAACTTACGCTTAACACTGACAAAACCTACTACATTATGTTTGGTAGCAGAGCAGGAGATGCGCAAATTAACATTAAGACCGACAACACTCTAATTGCCAGGCATAATTTAGGGCAAATTCCTAGGCCTATACCTCGACAACAACCTGAACTTCAGCACCCATATCCAACACATAACCAAAAAAGTATCCAAAATGGTTGGGATCCTTTCCAAAAATACGATACTACGTGCCGCAAACTGCCCTTCTCACACTATACCATTTCACTTATATATCCATACCTCACCCATGCTATCTGTGCTTGGGGTTCAACTGCAGCAAACACACATAAAGCCAATAATAACCCAACAAAAAGCCACATTAAGAATAATCACTAAATCCCATCCCTGGCAACACACCCCCCACTCTTCATAGATCTAAACTTACTCCCTGTTCAGTACATCCACACTTTCTACTGTGCAATCTACATCTACAGGACCTTAAATTCCAATATTAACTTGACCTAAAAGCTTTCCTGATAGTTGTGACAGAACCCACATGCACAACACCAGACACAAACATCTCTATGACATTCCCCGTGTCCAACTAAACCTTTACAAAAATTCAATGTATGTCAAAGGCCCTAAATCTGGAACACCCTACCTGAAAATTCTAAAAAATGCAGACACATTCATCACCTTCAAAACTACCATCAGAAAACATCTTATCTCCCTGAAACACCCTTTCAACTAATTACACGAATGCCCCCTGGTGGTTAACATTTAAAAACCCCCACTAAACCCATTTGCCCAAATAAACGGGGAAATATCAATCTCAATCTCAAAATAATAAATCTTAATAGCCAAAAGTTGGCCTGTGATACTCCAATATTTGAAACTATGTTTTTAGTCCCAAAAACAAAAGCTTCCCCTTTTCCCTAAACTCAAAAAACTAGTTTTTTGGGCACTTAGCCATAATCCCAAACCCCCCCCCCCCCCTAATAATTTTGTAATTTTTTTTAAACTTTAGATTTAATTTTAAGTTCCCCAAAAATGCCTGCCATGCTAGGTGTTTAGTGGAAAACATCTGTTTTTTTAATTTTATAATGAAAACCCAACACAATAACCAAATTCTGTAAACTGCTTGGGTAACCCTTATAAAAAGAAAAAAACTTTAAATTTTTGAATTTAATTTAAATTTTGGTTTTACTTTGACAAGTAGGAATTTGGGAAAACCTGGGTCCCCAAAAAAATGCCCCCCCTTCAAAACCTACCACTTTTCATAACCACAAGTTGTTTGGGAAACCCCTTTTAAATTTAAATAAAAATATCCCATTACACCAGGAATACTGGAAAAATTTTTTAAAATTTGTGGGACTCCCCATTTTAAAAAAATAATAAATGGTTATATTTTATAAAAATTACATAACGGGGGAAAATATTTTTTTAATATCACTCACCTTTTTGACTGGGGGTTTTTTGTTTTTTTCATACTCAGAAAACCTCCCCTCAACAAAAATCTATGAAAATAATGGGGCAAGAATTACACACAAATTTTGAGAGCTTTTTCTGAGGTTTTGGAGCGTCTTGTCCAGTCGTTGATTTTTTCAAGTTAGGGCAGGAATCCCACATCCCCCAAAATTTCGCCCCCTATTTGAGAGGTTTTCAACCCCAATTTTAACCTCTAGAGCACAAAAAAATTCTTCCCATTACACCAAGTTTAAAACAAAATTCAAAACCAAGATGGCGGGGTTTTCGTCTGTGCGGGACCCCAAGGCTTTCCGTTTTTAGGGTTTTAAAATTTTTTAAAAAAAGTTTTCCCCATTATTTACATATAAATACTGAATTTGGGGGAAAATATATCCCAGAAATTTTTCCACCCCCAGAAATTTGGGACCATGCGGTAGTGTATGATTCACTCCTATATGTAAGCAGTGTTGCAACACTGGCCCCTGTTTTTGCCCAAAAATAAAATGGAGGTTGTTACGGTTTAATTTATCTATTACGGGACCTTTTTTTCACCCTGCGGTTGGATTTAGAAATATAATTAAACCCCAAATTTAATAAAGAAACAAAGGAAAAAAATGTTTTATTTTACTGGTTTATCCTTAGACAGCCCTATTAATGTACTTTCTATTTTGGGCCTATAACACCAGTGTCTTTAAAAAGATATTATAAAAGTTCCAGTGTATATTTGAAAAACCTAAAATAAAAAATTTTGGGTTTTATTGCAATTTGTTAAAGGGGGATTAATGTTTTTGGGCCCTCATTTGATGTACGATTAATACCCGGAAAAAATGATTCCGGGAAGGCAAATTAAAATTTATACGTTTTAAAAAATATTAATGTCTGGTCTAAAAAAAATTTATGTATCTAAGGTAAAGGGGTTAAGAAAAAATTTAAGTTTTTTCTTTTGTATGACTGATTTCTTTTAAAAACTTTTCTTGATGGGATGTGAAATTTTTTATGTTTTTAAAAATTTAAATTTTAAATTTCAAATAATTGAAAATGCCCTTTTGGGTTAGTAAGGTTGGTTTTTAAAATTTTAAACTTTAGTTTTTTTTAAAAAATGTTGAATAAATAAAAAAAAATATTTTTAATAAAAGATAATCAAAAAGGGAAAAAAATGTAAAATTATAATTTTTTAAGCATTTAGAATAATTTTACAGCGGGTTTTCAATGCTATTTTTAAAATACCTTTTAAAAACTATAAAATTTCCCAAATCTCTTAAAAAAAAAAAAGGAAGGTATGTAAAAATATGTTTTATAAAGGGCTGGATGTGGAGTTGATAAGGTGGATGGGGCCATAAAAAAAAATTATAATTATAATTTTTTCTAAACGCGTTGAGATATTTAAAGCGTTCCCTCGCCATATTTTAAAATTACGAAACTTAGTATTTTTTTAAATTTTTTTCAAAAGCAAAGACGGGGAAAAATTTTGTAAAAAAAAACAGGAAATTTAAAAAAGTTATTGGGGGAGTAAAAAGATAAGAGTGAGGTGAGGGGCGCGACCCCCGGGGGATTTGGGCTGTGAAAAACTCAGGGCCGCTGGCTTCATTCCCCAAGTTTTTTCCCATTTTATCTAAACAATTTATCCACCCCGACGGTGCTTATTTTATTTTCCGACTTGTGAGGGTTGGGGGCTGGTGGATCCCCCCTTTGGTGGGGGTAAGTCAAGTTTTTAATGGTTGAAACACCTGTGTAACGGGGGGGCAACCCCGCAAAATTGTCTTCAAGTTACAAAGAAATTAAATGTTAAACGTTTTCTCCCCGCATTAAAATTTAACCCCGGAGGGGGTTTAATTTTCCCAGGATAATTGGAAGGTTAATTTTCCCAGTTTTAAACCCCAAAAAGGAATAGCAATGGGCTTAAATTTTATGGGGCCCCCTTGGTGCTCCCCTTAAAAAAAAGGGGGGGTGAACCAAAGTTATAGTACGTAATTTTTTATTAAAGCCCTTGGTAAAAATTCAAAAAAATGTAAAAGGGCCCAAATGGGGCAAATACTTAGGGCCCTGGGGGGACCAGTTTCTGCTGTTTTTGATTATGGGGGTAGGGGTTTTTGGGGTCTTTATTGGTGATGAAAAGTTATTAAGTTTATTTTTGGCACAGGTACGATAAAAAACAATTATCTTTTTAGTGTGAATTCCAAGATAACTCCAAAAAAAAACTAAAAATGGGTTATTTCCCTTTTGGGTTTTTTTTATTTCCCTTGGGGTCCGTACCCCAGTTTACTGGGTTGGGGCTGTATCTTTTTTCCCTTTTTTTTTTAAATTTTTTCCCCCCGGGGGTCGACCCCGCACTTAATACAGTTATCATTAATAATGTAAAATTCCCTAAAGGAAAAACCCAAACAAATCAGTTAAGTGATTTTTTTTTCCATTGGGGTCCTTACCTTGATCACTGGTCAGGGGGCAGTCTTGTCTTATTTCTGTTTTGGGGGGCCCTTTTTTTTCCCTTTCCCCCAGGATGCAACCCAAGCTAGGTTTAACTTAAAACTTTTAAAGGGACCCACTTTACTGCGAGGTTAAAAAAGGGGGGGCAAGTGTAAAGAAAAAAATGCCCAATTTTTTTACCTGTTCTGGGGAAGGGTACCCCCGTCCCTCGTATGTGACCCGCAGCACCCTGCACAAAATTTAAAAATGATTGTACAATTTTTGGAGGGTTCTTTTTTCTTACATTGTAATAAGGTGCAAGTTACATGGGATAACCCAAAAATTTTCAAAGTGGGCTTATTAAACCCCAGTAGGGAAAAAAATTCCTGACTTTGGTTATCGTAAAATAATATATAATAAAACATACGTTTTCTATGTAAGAAAATTGTAATTTTGGCCCCAAAAATTGCTCAAATTTTTCTAAAATAAAAATTACTACTGCTCGAGCCATGAGTGCCCCGTTGTGAACCCCGTGCCCTACCGTAGTGGCATATTTAATTTTTAAATTTAAAAACATATGAAGAAGGAAAAATGCAAGAAGGCCCACTGGCCCATGCGAAAACAGGGGCCAAGTTCCTACGGCTTAAGCCCAAAGCACCCAACCTTGTCAGGTAAAATTTAAAGACGGAAAATTCCGTTTCCCAAACCCCGTTATTAAAGAATTTGTCACTAAGTGAGGAACATAGTACTATTTGGTTTGTGGGGTTTGTGTCACCCTTTTTTGATATTGTTTTAATTTTCACCCCTTTCACTATTATAAAACCCTTTTTTGTTTGTTTTTTTAAAAGTTTTTACAGTAGTGTATGTTTTTGAAAAAAAACAAAATAAGAGGGAAAAAAGAGCTCTAATATACATTATTTAGGTTTTGAATTTTTGGTCACAAAGGGCCCGTTGTTTTTAAGTCCGAGGCAAAGGTAAACGAGGGCCCGTTTCAACACCCTTTGGGTTTCTATGGAAAAGTCTGAAAACCCTTTAGGGGGTTTAAAAAGTTTTTAATTTAAGAATGAAAACAGTCCTTTGTAGTAAATTGAATAGAAAGAGTGGAGCAAGGCAGGGAAATATTTGTTTGAGTGCATTTTGTTCCTCAAATGCCCAAAAATTTTAGTAGGTTTTTGCTATGTACATACAGTGAACCCTCAGTATACTTCGTTATATAACGACTCCTGAAATTTTGGGGACAGAACCCCCTGGTAATTGATTTTAAACTTCCTTATTTTCAATTTTTTTTGAAATATGTTGTCAGTTGTGTACAGTACCTATTAGTATAAAAGTGGGACTTTGTTATTTTAATGTTATTTTTTTTAAATTTTTTCTAACGATATTAGTTTATTATATCAAGGCTTTACTGTATTTTTTTGTATAAAAAGCTAAAAATGACAAAACTCAAAAAACCAAGTGGAAAACCTAACATAACTAACCTACTCTGCCAGGGTAGATATGGTCCCGTCCCTCCCCCCCCCAGATTAGCCCAATGACCCACCCCGTCTGGTCACCTCCCCTAAGGAAAAGGGGCACGGCACCAGACCCCGCGCACAAATAGTCAGGTCCAATCACACCCACCCCCCCATCATGTATTTACTAACCTGTTTTTAAAAATTTAAAGTTTTTGCCAATAACTGTATTGGGAGTTTTTCCCCATCCACAAAATCTTTAAAAACCCGTGCTTTCCTATTCCTTCCCGAATCTGAATTTTTCCCAAATTGAAACCATTGCTGCGGTCCCGTCTTGGCTAGAAATTTCCCCGCGCTATTTACATTCCCCCTTTTTTTTTCTATTTTCCATTTATACACTCGATCTATCCCCCCCAATTCTTCGCCTTTCGAGGAGTGCGATTTAGGGCCCTTAGTTATCCTCATAGGGGAAAATTTCTGTACATGGGATATCTTTTTCATTTCCACTTGTTCGTTTTCCAGAGTTTTCTATTCCATTCTTAATCGGTGACCCGAACTGAGCAGCATAGTTAAATGAGGCCTAACCAAGGATATATAGAGTTGAAGAACTGTAGTGGAAAGGGAAAGGGGGGGTAGGGGGTCGGCCTAGGAAAGGGTTTGGAGGGAGGGGGTTAAAAGGGGGTTTTTGTGTGAGGGGCTTGGACTTCCGAGGCATGCGTGAGTGTTTTGATAGGAGTGAATGGGACCAAAAGGTTTTTTTTACTTGACGTGCTGTTGGAGTGGAGCAAAGTAAATTTATGAAAGGGATCAGGGAAACCAGCAGGCTGGACTTGAGCCCTGGAGATGGGAAGTACAGTCCCTGCACTCTAAAGGAGGGGTGTTAATGTTGCAGTTTAAAAACTGTAGTGTAAAGCCCCCTTCTGAAAAGACGTGAGGGAGGAAATGATGGTGAAAGTTTTTCTTTTTGGGCCACCTGCCTTGGTGGGAATCGGCCAGTGTGTTAATAAAAAAAAAAAAAAAAATAAAAACGCCCGAGGACTTTGTTTTTATACTTCTAGTTGAAGCCAAGAATTTGTTAGCTTTATTGCAAAAATAATGCACTGTTGTCTTGGTTTTAGATTACTGCTACCGAACTCCTAAACCCTTTCGCAATCAGTAGAAAATTTAAGTTACATTTTTTAGTTAATAGTCGCAGGGTTTTATTTTTGTCCAACATTTAGAACTTTGCATTTGTCTATTTTAAAACTGCTTGCCATTCTCGACCCTTGATCAGTCTATTAAAATCCCCTGGTGTGCTTAGTGCCTCATTGAAAATTGGAGGGCCTTTTTTGGGTATCATCAGCAAATTTGCTTATGTCGTTATTTATTCCCTATCTATGTGTTTATTAAATTGTGAACAAAATGGGCCCAACACTGCCCCCTGGGGAAACACCGCTTGGACGTGCCCCATTCTGATTTTCTCCCCATTTATGCAAACTTTCTGCTCCTTTTTGTCAGCCATGCCTCTACCCAGGAAAAAATTTCTCCCCCTTTCCATGTCCCTTAATTTTTCCTCAATAGCCTCTGATGGGAACTCTATCGAAAGCCTTACTGAAGTCTATACACAATTTCACTTCATTCCCTGATCTCCCCCTAAAACAAATAGTGAAAAATGTTAGTTAATTCTTTTAAGACGGAATCCCCCTTTGAAAAAACCGTTTGAGTTCTTTAATCTTCTGTCCCTGTCAAGTGGTACGAATTGCTTCGGCAATTATTGTTTCCATAAATTTTCCACTGGGGGTAAGGCTTATTGGTCTATAGTTCGAAGCCGGGGCCTGTCACCTGCCTTATAAAAGGTTTTTCATTTGCCTTTTTCCACTTATCAGGCACTATGCCAGTTTGAAATATGTTAAAAAAGATTACCCTTTTAAACCCCCTTGAAACGTTCATCAGGGCCGGGGGATTTGTTAGGTTTTGTTTCTCTATTTGTTGAGGACCATGTCACTATTACCGCAATGTGCATAGATTATTATCGTTCTGTGCTACATAATCTATTAATTTCAGGAATATCGCTGGTATTTTCTGGGTGAAACTGAGTGGAAGTTGGTATGGAGAATTTCACAATATCCTTATCACTGTCAGTGATCTTACCAGAGTTACTCTTAAGAATGGCAATCTTGTCCCTAAATCTTACTTCTGTATACTGAACGATCCTTTTGGGTTAGTCTTTGAATCCCTTGTGACCTTAGTCTCATAATCCCTTTTTGCTTTTCTTTTCCTTTTCTCTATTTCATTTCTTTAATTGAATATATTATTTCTTAAACCCTTTCTGGGTTCGACGAGGCCCTCTCCTAAACTTGTTCTCAGGGTTGAAATTTTTCCAGAAAAAAAAAATGATTTTTTTACTTATGAAATGGTAGAGAATCTTTTCCCCGATCCATCATACAAAAAGTATGGAAATTTGTGCGAAAACTTACGTGAAAATTATGCTCTCGTGAAGGTTTGTTGTTCTCGCCGATGTTTACGCATCGGCGATTCCCCCACTTTGAGCCCTATTTTTGGCCAATTCCTGTGTACTAGATCGACAAAATTCATGTTTATTTCTCTAGAACCCTTTTTTTCTATTCGAATGAAATGATACAAGAAAAACCGCCCATTTAACAAATTCAACTATCCGGTAAAGTGGTTAGAAATTGGCAATTTTGCCCAATTTCACACAAAATTTCAGAGATGCCAATTTCCAAATAGGGTTCCAAAAATAAAACAAGAAAGGACATTACTGGCACTAAAATAACAAGTTCTACTGTTCGTTAGTCAGTCCTAGGGCCCCTCTTATATTTCTTTGAATTTCACTTTGCAATTTTTATTCTTTATCAAAAAATAGAAGCGAAGCATTTACTGTTATGCAGGACTACTGCATTAGTGTTAGAGAATGGTATAAAATAATATCAGCACACTTGTGAAAGGAATATTAGGCACAACCAGTGATGATATTGGATGATGGAATGATTTGTTTTACTTTTTTGAAATGTAAAATCGAACATTTCTGCCTACTTTTGAGTGAATTTCAAAAGTACTTTTCTTTGTTAAAAACCAGTCAGAATATCTCAATTTCTGTAATATGTCTTCCATTCTATAAAAATGAGACACAGGAAAACTAGAAATACAACAATAAATTCCATACGAAAATACAGTGCAAAGTCGCTGGTTTTTTTAATCCAAAAACACGGGTTCAAAGTTTTTTTTTTTCTCATTACGCACTGATTGTTGCCGCAGGATTTTTTTTTATAATGAGCACACTGACCACATAGACCATTCTTTCATATGTAGGCATACCAGCTTTCTCCGCTAGATTTGAAGGGCGCTAGATTTAGGCGTACTAGTACGTCAATAACCCTGGTGCGGTAAGCCGTACTTGTAAGTCGAAAACCCTGAAAGGGTTATTTAAACTGCCCATCCCCTTTTTGATAGCCTATATATGCCTCTCTTTTGACCCAGTGAGATGGTTTCAATCTATTTTTCATTCATTGGATCATTTTTGTTAGATTGATTTCCCTACTCGGAACAAAAGTTGTTCTGGGCAGCTAGAAGTAATGCTCTGAAAAAAGTCATATTGGCAAACCAAGATCAACCCTACATGACTGATAGTCAGAACATCCCAATTTAGACCCCCCAGGTAATTTTCAGTCCCATGAAGTAGGCCAAGTGAAAATTGGGACAGAGATTTGATTGCAGTTATCTGGGTGATTCCTATGATATATTGAAACTAAGTGATTTGTGTTCACTTTCCAAAACTTAATCATTAACCTCAAAGATTATTAATTAGTGACTCTTTGTTGGCAAGAACCCAAGAGGTCAAGCGATTGATTTCCTTCTAGTTGGCGCCGTCAAAACTGTTTAAAAAGCAATCCTAAACCGGTATCAAGAAAAGTCGCTATAGACTCAAGATTTCCTGTCATATTGTTCCAATCAATTTGTCTAAAGTTGAAGTCTCCCATTATCACAACATTTTCATATCTAGGTACAGGTCCTCCATCACAAATCCGGCATCATTGGGACCTGTAGTGTGCCGGATTACTGAGTTTGCCGGATTACAGAGTGGTTAGGTTAGAATACACTTAATACAATTAACCAACTTGACTTGCACAAAGTTCATTGAACATCGGCAAAAATCGAACATTTCAGCTACTTTGAGCTCGATTTCAAGGTACTTTTCATCATGAAAACAATCAAAATCATGTCTATTTCTGTAATATATCTTCCATTCTATCAAATGAGTAAAAAAAATGAGAATATAACCATAAAAAACATACGAAAATATACTCCAAAGAGGCGGCTAGTGGCTGAGAAGTGAACTCCCTTATTTATTGTCCTTTTTTTTTATTTTTGTTGTACGTTAAGAAGCATCTTTCCATCATACATTGCCCAAGTTTCAGTGAGATAGCCCAACAAACAACCGAGAAAAAAAATATTTACCAAAAATCATATATGGCAAGCCCAAGGCAGGTACTGGAAATAAGTCACTTTGTCTGACTTTTTTGGGTTATCTAAGTTCTCTATACATACACTGCTATGTATGATAATCTATGTAACTGTATTTGTGTATACCTGAATAAACTTACTTCTAGTCTGTCAACTGAGTACAAGAAACAACCCATTCACTTATTTCAACTACCCAGTAAAGTGGTCAGATATTGGCAGTTTGGCCAATTTCACACAAATTTCAACAGATGCCAATTTCAAAATAGGGTCCGAATAAAAATGCAGACATTCCTGGCTCTAAAATAACATTTTCTTTGTTCATTAGTCATGTCTCCAGGCCCTCTTATATTACTCTTGCTTACCATTTGGAATTTTTATTCACAAAAAAAATAGAAGATTTACTGTTATGCAGACTGCTGCATTATTGTAATAATTGTACAAATAATGTCAACCCATTCTTGACTCCGTACTGGAATTTAGACTGGCAGGCGGACAGGTATTGGATGATGACGTCATTTGTTTACTCCTGAGCTTCGCTAAAGAATAGAACATTTTCGCTACTGTGAGCGCAATTTCAAGGTACTTTTCGTCATGAAAACAATCAAAATCATATATATTTCTGTAATATATCTTTCATTCTATCGAATGAGACCGAAAAAATGAGAATATAACCATAAAAACCATACAAAAATATACCGCTAAGCGGCTGCTAATGGCTGAGAAGTGAACTCCGCTATTGATGGTCTGTTTTTTTTCATTTTTGGTGTAAGTTAAGAAGTATCTTTCCATCATACATTGCCCAAGTTTGAATAAGATAACCCAACAAACAACTGAGAAAATAATAATAATAATAATAATAATAATAATAATAATAATAATAATAATAATAATAATATACTACATGTACATGTACAAGGTATACAGGCCTAGCTGACATCAGTGACATACTACTATATAGAAAGTCAATTGTTATGCAGAGTATTTCAAGAAAATTTGGTCAGTGTCCCAGGATAACACCCACACCAGTCGACTAACACCCAGGTACCCATTTACTGATGGGTGAACATAGACAACAGGTGTAAAGAAACACATCTAATGTTTCTACCCTGGTTGGGAATCAAATATTTACCAAAAATCATATATGGCTAACCCAAGCCAGGTACTAGAAATAAGCCACATTGACTTTTTTTGGGTTATCCTAAGTTCTCTACACATATGCTGCTACGTGTGATAATCTATTTTAGAGAAAATAACTTTTTTGTTTTAGGTTTATGGTGCAGTAGAGTGTATATCACAGCCCTTTTACTG